>CBVK0100462852.1:0-12052 GCA_900067695.1 Picea abies
GTGTTCATTTTATTTTAAAAAGCACAATGAAATCTCAAGACTCATATGCATAGTGAAAAAAACAGACATTAGTTTATCCAAAACTACATTTAAATCAATCTGTTGTCCCTTTCCCGTGAGTCTCTGCATGGTTGTTGTAACTTGGCCCCTTGAAAATCCCATTGATGAAACTGTCTATAGGCCTCATCAACCGCACCCTGATTTCCAGGTGTAGAACTATCAGAAGATGAGACACTTACACTAGTAGCAACATGAAGAAAATGCTGTACAGGTTGTGCAGTAGGTAGCTGTGAATAACCAGCCCTGCCACTTGGAGCTGAAGGAATTGCCTGAGGCACTTTGTAAATGGGACCACTGTGTAACTGAAGATCATTATTATTTAGACCTGGGGAAGGGACCATAACTGATAGGAGCTAACGAACGACCAGACGCAGTTCTCGCAACAGAAGGTTCATACATCCGTCCCCTTCAGGAAAAAGTTGAGATGATGGAAGAAAAAGTTGAGGAGGTTGTTGGTGTGGATTGTTAGACAAATAAGTTGAGCAATCGCTCCTATGATCGCTCAATCAAAATAGTTAACTTACAGTTATTTGCTTCCTTGTTTTTATCGCTGAGTTGAGTGAGATGCTTCGTTGTTTACGAAGCTTTCCTTTTGCATGTAATTCCTTTTAAATACCAATTCAATAATGAGATTTGGGCGTGTGTGTTTTGTGCGTTCTGTCCTGGAAATTCGTTTTCTGTTATTGCTATTCTGTTCTGCGGTTTTGTCAAATCGTTTTCTGTTTTCTCTGTTCTGCAATCCGTTTTTCTATCTTCCGCAGATCTGTTTTCATATGTGACGGACACATGAAGAGGGAATCCGGAAGGATGATGAAGTTCAGGCATGAGGGGAGGTTTGTGGGAGGAATCTAAGAAAGAAGAAAGTGGAAGGGATGAATGGAGAAAAAATACGGTTCTATCCAACAGTCCGTGGTGGAAATCCCGGGCTCCACTTACACGTGTTCGGTCCGTTGAGACACAAAAGCTAAGAGAAAAGATCTGCATGGACAAGGGGCCCATCGTTCATTCATTCAATTAGAGATCACATCAAATTTTAAGGGTCAACTTAATTGTAACCCTTGTACGTTTAGAGGGTAATATAAATTATTTTTTGAAATGAAAATGAAAAATAGTTTAAAATATAATGTATGAAATGATTGTTTTCAGAAGGGCTAAAAATTAAGATTTTTAACTTATTATTTTCAAAACATAATTTTTAATTTTCTAATCAAATTCAAATAATTTGATTTTAAAATGTGTTAATTAAATCAATATAATTCAAATAATTTTATTTTAAAATATATTAATTAAATCAATATAGTAATAATATATAATAATATAAAATAGTTATTTAAATGTCGTGCTTAAAATATTAGACATTATAAAGATAAAAGCACAAAATATCTAATAATCTTTCTATACAAACTCTAGATCTATTATAATTTTTATATAGGATTCAGTTAGAGAATCCTTTTTTCACACATAATAGTGCTAGTAGTAAGAACTATTTGTTACAATTTAATCAAATTTGGATTAAAATTACATCAAGTTTTCCTCCACATTGTTACCATACTTCAATCATGATTTTATTTGGATATGCCCAATGTAAATTAATAATAAAATTTTCCATTTCACTTTCACATTTATTTGTTTCAATTATTAGTGAGTCTTCAATATCAATTTATTGGTGAGTCTTCAATATCAATTTTTTCACATAAGTATAAACCAGGACTCAATAATTTTGCTATATTTAATACCAACAAATCTACAAACATTTAATTAAGATATTTAATCAACTTTTGGACAAATTCTTTACATAAGTAAACATAATCTTCCATAGTACATGACCTAAATAAATTAAATTCCAATTTTCCATGTTTTGATTTCTTTAAGAAATATGAAACATGTTAAGAACCTACTCCAAACATATCTCGTATTCTATGAAGAAGTCCAATAAGCACATCTAACTACATATCAATAGATGTTATATCAATATGTTCCTCTTGAAATCTTTTACTTAATTTATTTAATTCACTTAGAACATTTGCGAAAAAATTTGAAGTTGAAATATTGTTCCCATTTCATATATCTTTCTCTATCATGTTTCCAGACTAGTAATAATGTTGGCATATTTTTGAAAGGCCTCATCACCTGTCCCCTAGAAAGCCCTAGGATTTAAAAAATTTGAAGTACTTGTTACTTATGAATTTGAAATAAGTCCATTAAACTTCTAAATTTACCATGCATCTTTGTACATTTTCCCAACCAAGAATATAGTTTATTGTCCAACTCCTCAATATAATTAAAATCAGAAAAATAATTTGAAGCATTTATTATAGTTAGTACCTCATGATGTGTTACAGAATGAATGCATAAAAAAAGAGGCACTCCATGAAGCAACTTAGCAGTTAAACCTTCACAAATACCTCAAATAGATAAATCTCCATCTAACTCAAATCCCACCATTTCATATTTTAATAAATCCATTTTAGATAATAATCATGATAGAGATTCATATATTGATTGTGTATTATTGTCCTTAATTTTTAGAAGATGAATAAATTTTGTTGTGTGTAGCCATTTTTATCCATCTATTAGTTCTCCATCCATTAGATATTTAATATATACAATAAGGTGTCTTTCCACTGTTTTATTTATACTTACATCTACCAAAAATATAATAAAAGGGACTCAAGAAAATTTATGCTCTCAATTTTTTCTAGTAAACCTTTTTTGATGCACATAAAAATTCTTTTCTAGATGCAATATTAGTATATATGAAGAATTGTTTTTGGTTAAATCCATATTATGTGTTCCCTTTTACCTAAGATACAATCGAAGCAACCCTTAAAAACTGGTTGGAGGATCTAATAACTTTAAATATCAAGGCTCTTCCTTTGGTTACCTCCTAGGGAATTTGGGTATTGTGGAATCATGCAACCTTTGAATGAATAAACCCCTCTCCAACACGACGTGCCTTGAACTATTTTGTGATCCTGGAATCATTTCCTGAATCTAAACCCTAGACTCAACCTCTTGTATACTTGAAGCCAAAAATTAAAAAAAACCTCCCTTGGGATTTCTTTGATGGTGCTACTAACGGGTCGCCAACCAAAGGGGGAGTTGGGGGAATAATATATCGTGTTGAGGAAATCTCTATATCTTTCTCTACTAGCCTCGGAGTGGCTTGAAATATTTGTAGAAGCTTTATGGCATTACAAATATTGCTTGTGCTAGCCAAAGAAAAGGGAATTCTTTAGTTAAATATATATGGGAGCTCTCTCTCTTTTGTAAAATACATGAATGGAATTCACACTCTACACAACTACAACCTGTTGAGTCGAGAAAAAGGTACAAATATCCTCCTTATTACCATGGTTTTTGATGTAATCTTGATTGAGTTTTCTATTAATTAGGAATAATTAGGATAAAAAATGATTAAAATGTCTTCTAAAAATATTATTGAGTAATGTTAGATAAATTCTGATATTTGGTTGAAATTGTCCGACTTTAGCACAGGAATGGATAAATATTTTCAAACCCAAGATAGTTAAGGAGATTTCGAAGATATGAAGACTGTTGAAGGTTGAATACATGAGGCGCAAAGCAGTTTTGAGAAAGATCAATTCCCTATTTTGTAAACTTTATAAATAGTAAAAGAAATCCTGAGGATCTTTCGATCCTCAAGATAGATTAATTTAACCATATCATTGTAATATATAGGGGGTAATGAATCCTGAAAAGAATCAATCTAAGAATTTTATCCAAGCATTCAGAATTCAGAATTGCTCTACGAAAGCAGTCTTTTGTAAATGTTGTATAAGTCATGGAATTAATAGAATATTTTGGCATTTTCACCATTCTTGCATACTGCGTTTCTAGTAGCAGTGTTTCTGAGGACCAAGGGCCCAGTCTAAAGGAGTTACTATCTCAATCTGTAATTATATTAGTTTGATTTCCATTATGTGATTTAAATCTCTTTTGCAATAGTTAAGATGAGTGAAGGAGTGTGTTGATGTCTTTATATTGTTTTCTTATAAAGGATAGGTGTTTCATTTGAATGTTATCGATTGTTGTTCTAGTTTCTATTGCTGTAGTTTACTGCTTGACAGTTCCTCTCATTTTCATACACGTTGTTCCTTTTGCTTAAATTAGCATTTGCTATCCCTTTCGCTTAAATTAGCATTTGTTTTTCCTTTTGTTTAAATTAGCATTTGTTGTTCCTTTCGATTAGATTACATTTGATGTTCCTTTCGATTATATTATATTTGTTGTTCCTTTTGATTAGATTACATTTGTTGTTCCTTTTCACATAGTAATTCGTCGTTTCTTTACCAACAAGTTGTTTAATAGTTGATAGATTAGTTCTGCAAGTATTTTCCTAGACTAGATTATTGCTTCTTAGTAGATGAATTCAACATATTAGTTAATTCCTTTAATTCACAACATGTTATTAATTAGATTTCAATTCTGTTAAGTAAGATATTAGTTTCAGAACCTTTAATTAACATGGGAGGAACTTGATTGTCGATAAACTCAGATTTTCTTTCACTACACGATTTTAGCCTCTACAACTATCTACATAAACTATGTTTATATTCTTGAAACAAAAGACAAATCCCTAGGTTGATAAATTAATGGTAAACTAAGGTTGTTTTAGGACATCTTTAGAGCTCAACATTTTGGCGATGTTGCAGGGGCGAGTGTCAAAGATACCATAGATTGTGTCTCTGAAGGGTGAGGTATTGAAAAAGAAAGGTAAGAACCTATGTAGGCAATAAGTAAAATGGTTATGCTAGCACCTAACTTCAACTAATGCATAAAGGTCACATAGGTACTTAGAATGTTTTTTGAAGTGTGTATGACTAAGAAGAAAGAACCTAAAAAACCATAACCCCCACCAACAAATACAAAATCCCAGGGCCCAGTGGCCACTAGAAGAAGCATGTTTATAGATGAAATCATCTGAAAAGTTGAATCTCACGCTTCGATAGGACCCAGGAGAGGTTTTACCTGAATTCCCCAGGCAAAAAATTCACCAATTGCATCCCATGCTAAGGTTCACAGCAGGACTGAAAGATGTCTTTAGAGAAGAAGAAGAGGAAAAAAAACCGTTATACCTGATGGATCAATGTCACCGATGGCAGACCCGCCCCCAAGGTACACATCAAGATCCCTCTTCTTTCTTTTTTGGACAGTATAATCAACAACAAAATTATGGAAACACATGGCAAGGCCACACATTTGCTAACCCCACCTAGCAGTCCCAACAATATCCTTATGCCCCTTGGAAAAACAAATCTGCTACAAATCCTAGCTGGTCAATTCAATCTTCTACAAACCCTACCTGGCCAAACTCACAATACCTCACCCCATCCTGGCAAAATCCAAGTAATAACCCCTATCCTTCACAGTGGTCTAACACAGCTACCTAAAACCCTAATTAGATCCAAAATTGGCAACGCCCCATGGGAATTACCAATCAACCCATGGGGATGACCCCTCAAACTCAATCCACGTTGCAATATTCACTCCAACTACCCCAGAATCCTCAACCACAATTTCACTCTCAATTACCAGCTCAACCCCACCCAAAGCCCAATAATAGACCATCCCAGCTTGTGCAGATTATTGAGAACGTGGATGAGGAAATCAACCTTGTATGGTGCAATGAACTCCGGTTGAGGTCAAAGCACATAATTTATCCTGAAGAGAGTAACATTCACCAAGAGCAAGAGAATGAAAATAATGTACAACCAGTAATAACACCTTCGACTATGGTCATAACAGAAGAAACAAAGCAGGGAGGAAACACAGTCGAGAAACATAATCTTGATGAGGATGTAAATCCTCCTCCCCCATTCCCTAAAATACCAATGATAGCAAAACCAACTGTGTATCATAATTTTTACATCGTAGGGGAACTAAGAAATCTATATGTTAAGATCCCACTTCTGCAAGCTCTTCAAGAAATCCCAATTTATGCAAAGACAATTAAGGAATTATGTGGGAAGAAGCTTGTCAGGAAAGTTAAAAATTGATCATCAAATGTGCATGTGGTAGGTTCCTCATCTAATATCATTCTAGGAATACATGAACCAGTCAAATATGCAGACCCATGGAATCCCATAGTAACAGTTCAGATAGAGGGTTGTTCGTTTCCAAATACACTAGTGGATTTGGGGGTAGCCATCAATATATTGACCATCGAGACTTGCAACACCCTGGGTTTCACTTCCTTCGAACCTACTCCAATTATGTTACAATTGGCTGATCGATCAGTGGTCAAAACAATTGGTACATTACATGATATAGCAATTTCAGTCGACTCATGGGAATATCCAACTGATTTCCTCATTACCAACCTAAGAAGTGGACTCGATGGACATCCATTAATACCGGGGAGACCATTGATCACAAAATTAGATGCATACATAGGATGTCTCATGGGCAACATGAAAATTGATATAGGAGGTGCTACAAAGAATCTCATCCTATATCCTCCAGCTAAACTGAGACCACCCATTATACATAACAGTTTCCACCTCCTAGATATCCAAAAAAAATATATGACCCCCTCTCACATTGGAAGAAGCTCTGGGACTCAAGAAACAACTAGAAGATGATGTGATCAACAACTTCATTAATAGCCCAACTGATGCAGACCTATTGGCCCTCGGGACTGAGATCTTCTCACAAGATCACTCTTTACCTCCTTTGAGCTGAATCGTCTCTTTCAATTCCTTGATAGAACCTACAATTTATCGATCCACAGGTCCATTTTTGCAGCTCACAATCTCATGAGTTCTCTAGTCATGGCTCCCGACTCTTCCTCTCCAATCTCACAATACCCGAGATCATGAAATGGGTATATCTCTTTTTTCGTTAACGCCCTCTACACGTGACCATTGGCTAAGCTTCATGCAATCTCCTCTCGCTACTCGACACTTCGCATGTTTCAACGTCGAGCCCTCATGCTCTTACTTCATGAATTCCCGATATACGAGAGTCAACGAAGTGTTGACCCCTTCCACTAGGTGACGTGTGTCCACCTATCTATTTCCCGGGCCCACTTTGTGGTTTTTCTACGTGCCCCTCATGCCTGATTTTTGGCACTTCGCGACTTCTGATGTTGAAAACAACTCCTTTCAACCTCCAAACCCTCGAACATGCGATAAACGATGGGTTTTCTGATATAACAGTCCTCCCGCGACCTTGATCCAATGGCTATCCGCGCTCCTCGCGATTTCCCAAATTCACCACTCGCGACTTGGAGCACCTAATTCCTGGGATCTCACCTTGCGAACCTCCCAGTTCATGAGATCTCTAGATCTCTACCACCTGTCCTCCTCCAATGGACGACTATGATTCTCTCGCGACTTTGCTACTCGTGAAGTCGAAGGACTTCCTTCTCTGAACCTCAATGTCGGAATCCCCAATAGAGAGGATCTTGTGACATGTGTAATCCTTCCAGCGAACGACTCATATTATTTCACGGTTTAGTGACTTCAGGACTCTCAAGACAAAAGTCTCAACCTCTTATCCTTCGATATGCCTAAATGGAGAAATTTCGAGATGTTGTCAATGCGGGTCCCACGATGGAACTTCCTACCTTTTTGGAGTTCTCGGACTTCACGACTTCATGAATCCTGAAGCTAAGCCTTCAGCTCTTCAACCCAAGAAACCCTGAAATACCAAGTTCCGATGTGCTTCACCAATAACTGGCCCACACAAACCCTTTCACCCCTTCGAGACTTCGCCTTTCGTAACCTCACAAATCTTGAGTCAAGGATTTCAATTCTCCAACTTCTAAAACCCCGAAATGAGATTTTGTGAGTGATCCAATGGCCCCTGTTGGTTCAAATCCTATGGCCTGATTTCTTCTGAGCTTCCACTTAAAAAAACACTTATCGTAACCTTCTTGCTCCTCTGTAAGATCTGACAGCTTCCGAGACTTCATGAATACTGGACGAAGAATTCTGACCGTCCAATGCCTCCTTAACAACTCCTGCGAAATTAACAAGTATGCCTTCATGAAACTTATCCACTAGAAAACAATGTCACTGCGCCTCCTTCTGACACTTCAAATCACTAGCCCTCTTGAGCTTTTCTTCAACAGCTTCAAATATCGTATCCCTCCTGAACTTGATTGAAAAATCCCCAAGTCCTTTGGGGAAAATTCCTTCGTGCACTCCTTGCAGCAATTCTTCAAATACTTCCAAGTATTTGAACCTCTTCGACTCTATGCACTCCCTGTGACAACAGTCTTTTCAACAACTCCCTCAGGTTGCAAACTTTGAGACTCTTCTCAGCCAACGCACACTTTGCATGGCTCCTGTGCTTAGCTTTCACTTCTGAGAGAATGAGAAAAATGCTATCCCTCCTGAGATTTTAGAGATGAACTCTGACTTCTATCAATGCACACCTTGCAGACAATTTCACCGCACTTCTTGCAGGAAAAATCTTGCTCAGACAGAGAAACAATTGAAACTCATTCCTTACTCTCCCTCTCTTCAGATTTCAGACATTAAATATGAAATCAAACATTCACTCATCAAAGAAAATGCATAACAGAGAGTAAACAAGCACATATCAATCAGCATGTATAAACACAGAAACCAATTGAACACCATGAGTCTGAACTAAAGATCTTTGTATTAATCCAGAACTTCTGTACATGGGTTTTTACTTTACACAACTCTTTGCTTCTGCTCTCCTATGCTCTCTTCTCATAATAATCTTACAACTATACAATGAGGGTGTCTATATCCCATTTCCCTCCTCGTTCTAAACTGTCTAATGTGGAATTCAAAGCTACCTACCTACATTTACTAGCATAAATGCCTCTTAGTCCTTTAGACAAGAGTGGGATGCTCAAGGTCTGCTTACAATATACAAGTACGCCCTTTCTTAATTATCTCATTTAAGTTTGGTGTATCCAACTTCAAAATATTTCAAACAATTTATCATGTGCCAAAATGCATTGGCGCTTTCCCCACGCTCGCTTGTTGTTGGCAATGCTCCTGCATCATACTCCATCACTTGAAAATTTTCATGGGCTCCTGTCCATGAGATCTCACACGGTCTGTCCATGCTTCTGGATCTCTGCTTCATTTTCCCAGCTGGGATCTCTGGCATCTCAACTGGATGTCCCTTCCACTTGACCAAGTATTCAAAGTATTATTTTCTCCTGGTCCTCTTGCTAACTCTTTTGTCCAGTATGCTTTCCATCTATGTCTTCTCTGCAACTGGCATTGTTTTGTCCACTGAACCTCTGGTTTTTCACTGTTTTCTCCATCTTTGTATGGGTACAAATTTGAGACATTGAATATCGGAGAAATTTCAATCCCATCAGGTAATTCAATCTCATAAGCATTTTCCCCAAATTTCTTCAAGACCTTACATGGTCCGATCTTCTTCATCTTCAGTTTGTTATATGTCCCCTTCGGGAACCTTTCTTTTCTTAGATGTGCTACAATAAAATCACCAACCTCAAATTGAAGTTGTCTCCTATGTTGAACTACTATGTGCTTATACTCTTGGCTTGTGTTCTACAATCGCTCCTTCACCTGGCTATGAAGTTCCTTCATTGTTTCGGATAAATCTTCTGCACTAGCACTTCTTATCTCATCTTGTTTTGAATCCCTCAGTTCAAATACTCCTCTTGGCTATGTCCCATAAACAATCTAGAATGGACTCTACCCTGTGCTTTTGTTGATTGAATCATTGTAAGAAAATTCCACCTGTGGCAGAATATTATCCCACTAATTGTGGTGTTCTGTCACCAAGCTCCTTAGAAAGTCTCCCAAAATTCTATTCACAACTTCTGTCTGTCCATCCGTCTGAGGATGATAAGATAAACTGAACGACAAGTTTGTTCCCAACTTTTTCCATAAGGTTCTCCAGAAGTGTCCCACGAACTTGGTGTCTCGATCCGAAACTATGCTCCTTGGTAAGTCGTGAATTTGAATGACTTCTTTGAAAAACAGATTCGCAATGTGAGTTGCGTCACTAGTTTTCTGGCATGGTATAAAGTATGCCATCTTAGAAAATCTATATACCACTACAAATATTGAGTCAAACCCTCTTTGTGTTCTCGGTAGTGCCAATATGAAGTCCATGCTTACCGCATCCCATGACCTCTCTGGTATGGGTAATGGTTGATATAAGCCTACATTCTGCCTCTTCCCTTTTGAATGCTAACAAATTCTACATCTGTCCATGAATATTTTGATGTCTACTCTCATTCCTGGCCAAAAATATGACTCATTTAAATTTGAGAACATCTTATCATGACCGAAATGCCCGACCAATCCTCCACTATGTTTCTCCTTCAACAGATTTTCCCTCATGGAGCATTTTGGAATACATAGTTGATTACCCTTAAATAGTAATCCTTCCTGGATCATGTATTCTATCCATTGGCTTTTGTCCCTGAGAATTGGATTCTTAGCTGCTTCATATGCCTCTTTAAAATCTAGGTCATCTCTGTACATGTCCCTGAGATCATCAAAACCCATTTTTTTGACTTTGAACTCCTGCAACAACAAACATTTCCTGCTCAAGGCATCAACAACTTTGTTAGCAGTTCCAAAAATATGCTTAGTTACAAAAGTAAAGTTATACATGTATTCAACCCATTTAACATGTCTTTGATTCAACTTCTCCTGTTGAGTCACAAATTGCAAAACATGATTGTCACTTTATAAGACAAACTCCTTAGGAATAAAGTAGTGTCTCCACTTCTTCAATGCCTGAATAATAGCATAGAAATCCTTGTCATACATGGAGTATTTCACTTTCGCTTCATTCAACTTCTCTCCAAAGTATGCTATCGGCTTGTCTTCTTGTCTCAAGACTGCCCCTATTGCAAATCCACTTGCATCACATTTTACCTTAAATGTCTTTTTAAAATCCGACAACACCAAAATTGGTTGTTCCGTGATTTTCTTCTTCAAGAAATTAAAACTTTTCTCAGCCTCTTCTATCAAGTGAAAAGACTTGTGTCTCTTCTTCATTGTGTCCATCATTGGTACACTAATTCCACTAAAATTCTTGAATAACTTCCGGTAGAAACTAGCCAATCCATGAAAACTTCTCACCTCAAATATACTCTTCGGTGATGGCCAAATCTTAATTACCTCCACCTTATCTGGATCCATCCTCAATTTATCTGTAGAAATAACAAACCCCAAATAAATGAGCTTTGTCTTCATGAATGAGGTTTTCTTCATGTTTATTAGCAACTTCTCTTGCTGTAGTCTCTTCATCACTATAGCCAAATGTTTCAGATGCTCTAGCTCTATTTTACTGAAAATCAGTATGTCATCAAGATACACAATGACAAATTTTTCGATGAAATCATTTAGGAATTCATTCATCAACCTCATGAAGGTACTTGGCACATTCATTAAGTCAAATGGAATAACAATCCATTCATACAACCCTTCGTTAGTCTTGAAGGTTGTCTTCCATTCATCACCTTCTCTCATATGAATCCGATGATATCCACTTTTCAAATCAATCTTCGAAAAAAAATTGTCTCCACTCAAGAAATCCATCAAATCATCCATCCTTGGAAATGGAAATCTATACCTGATGGTTATCTTGTTGATTTCCCTCGAGTCAGTACACATCTGTTACATGTCCAAATCACTCAACTAGATAAGTGTCGCACATACCTCTCACTTGTCGCAAGTGTCGCAACTCCTGTACAGCTTGTCGCAAATGTCGCAAGTTGGTGATAAGAGTGTCGTAGATACTGTTGAATCATGTTACCTCAATGACAACATTACAGAGGCACTTGAAACATCTCATTTACTAAGTTTGAAGGAAGAAAACTGGTCTACTGAAGTCAAACATCTCTTAATACCTTAGAAGGCTTCATAATCAAGGTTTTGGAAGGGGAACGCTCCTCTGACACTACCTGAGGAGCACTAGCACCCCTTCACCATGGCTAAGGAGCGTTATAGTGCTCTTCCACCCCTTTGCAAGAGCGTTGCCCAAATTTGGA
>CBVK0100462853.1:0-12052 GCA_900067695.1 Picea abies
TATGCACCGACCTCTCAGCCGTTCAGATGTGCGCCTTCTTTATACCCGATTTCGGACCCCCCCCTGTCGTTAAAGGTAGAAAGGTCGGGGGGGTCCGAAAAAGCTTGTGGACCGTAGATCTCAGTGACAGCCTCTAAACCGTTCATTTATGCATTGTCTTTACTCTGTGAGCGCAAAGTCGTATTTGCTCCAAAACTTAGGATAAGTGCATTATGTGGATTTTGTGCATTGTTTCCCTTGAAAATAATTTGCAGAGATGAAATATTATTTGCAAACCTATACACCTAGAGTGAAAAATTTCCAGTCAACAGATGATCCTATGAATTATAGGGTTATAACAGTTTCTTCATTTTGGCCTTTCTTTCATGTCCTTAGACTCTCGTGTTTCTAGAAGAAGAAGAGGTTTATCACCTGAAATTAATCCTATTGATGAAATAGGAAGAAGGAAAGTTGTGTTATCTACCCAACAAAGTGCTCTAAGGAGAACTTTGTCTGATTCATCCAGTTCAACTTTCTTTCCCTTATCTATCAACCACAAGATGGCATCTAGTGGTGGCTCTGGTGGCACTAGAAGTGCTTCCTCTTCTCAGTCTTCATCTTCGTGAGTGATTGGTAGCTTATATAGCCACCATATCCATTTCCAATCTATCACAAATCCCACCAAAGTCATTAAAAAGTATGGGATTTTTCAATTTGAAGAAGATGCCACAACCACATGGTGGCACATTTCCTCTCCTCTTAACCTAGCACCAACTACTTGTCCACTTCCTAAATTCAAAGAACATCTTCCTAGATTTTCAGGAAATAACATTGTCACTACAAACGAACACCTGGTGGAATTTTATAATGCTTGTCATAACATAGGATCCAATGACAATGATATTTGCATGGGCTTATTCGTCAATTCCTTGGAAGGAAAGGCTATGACCGATTTCTTTTACCTTCCTCCTAAGATTTTGTCTACTTGGGAGGAGTTAATCTATTGGTTCAAATCCACATATGGGAAATCTAAAAGCCCAGCTGAGAAGTTATGGGAATATAATAATGTCACCTATAAGGAGGTGAGACCATCAAGTCTTCCAACTTACATTTCACTAAGCTATACAAGCATATCCTTGAACTCATTCGACCTCATAACCAAGCCGCTTTCATGCATTACTAAAATGCATTACCTTCCCCCAACCGCCATAGGCTTGAGGAAAAATCCATTGATAATCTTAGTTCTGCTCTACATACTTGTTCAGAGTATGAAGAACAACTTGAAAGAACAGGTCTTCCCCCAGGAGAATCGGTTAAACAGATAGACATCTCCTCCCTCTTACAGCTAGTACAAGACATGAATAATCGTATGATAACATTCGAGCGAAAGGGGATTGTATCACCTCTCACCTCTGGAGCTCCATCCTCTTCTGAACCGCCCTTTAGAAATCCAATTGAAAATCATTTTCCAGCTAAAGCTATCTTGGCTCAAAGTTGGTGTAACTTTTGAGAGGAACACCACAAGGAAGCCACATGAGAGGTAAGGAAGAGTGCCATAGATAAGATCTTTGTTAAAAGGCCAGAAACTACTATCGTTGTCCTAGATTTTGCAGAGCCAGAAAATGTCATGATCATCAATACTAGGAACAAAGCCTATGCTCCCAAGGGAAAATTTGATCCTCCCCGCAATTCGTCTAGCCCGAGCTCATCCTCACTAGTTGCTATCGTTCAGGTTCCTAAGGTTCCTGACAGTCAAGGAACAACTTCCCCTCTCCCCTCTTCCAAGTACAATATCTTGAATCAGTTGGCCAACATCAAAGCAAATGCAACCCTTCTGGACATGGTTGTCGTTCCTAAGCAACAGATGCATCTGAAACAATTCATGGAAGGAAAAGCTTATGTTGCATCCAATCTTTCTGAAGAGGTAAATGAAGAGGATTCCTCTGTAAACAAAATAGGTGTACATAACTTTAGAAACCCTGTAAAAAATCCCCCTTTTTATATTTATGTAAAGATTATGGATAAGATTGCCCATTGTTGCCTCATTGATGGCGGTTCGGGCCCAAGTATGATGTCGAAGATTATTATGGAAGAGCTAGGATTGTCTTGTGCAAATGAAAATGCCAGAAGCATGCTCTCCTATAATAGTCTAAAACAAACAACCATAGGCGAGATTAAAGATGTGACCTTAGTTTTGTACGCACACCCTGAAATAAGTACAACCCTTAGTATTCAGGTAATCAATATGCCTGTAAGTAATTACTCAATTATCTTGGGAAGAGATTGGCAACCCTTAACAGGCGGATATCTCTCACTCGATGGGACACATTTATCTGTGCCTCAGAACAGTAAGAACATTATAGTCCTTAGAGAGGGAAGGATTTCACCCTACATAGAGAGTGTTCCACAACCAAATGTAAACTATATCGAAGAGGACCTAGGAGTGTATTCCATCTTTGTTGAGGAGGATAATATTCCTTTGGAACAAATCGATTTAGATGATGATATGTGGCACATGCACTTTGATGGTTCACGCTCTAATGAAGGTAATGGGGCTGGCATTATCTTGGTTTCCCCTGTAGGGAAAATTCATAATTTGTCTTACAGGTTGGAGTTTGCTTGTACAAATAGTGTCATTGAATTCGAAGCTTTATTATTAGGCATTGAAAATGCCTATAATCTTGGTTGTGGTCACCTTTCAGTTTTTGGAGATTCTGAGCTTGTTGTGAACCTGGTACGTAAGATATACTCTCCTAGCAACAAGCTAATGAAATGATACACCCAAATTGTTTGGGCGCTTATCTCGAACCTATTATCCTTCAACATCACCCATGTTAAGATGGAGTTGAATTCAATGGTTGAGCGGTTAGCTGTCTTTGCAACTTCTCCTAATCAACAACCTTTGCCTCACAGGCCTGATTATTCTTTTCAATCTCTATATCGTCCACATATCCCTGACAATGTAGAATCTTGGCAGGCCATCCCAAAAGATGAGAGTGTTTTTGCTTTCATTCAATATGAACCTCTGAAGCCCAAGGAAATTATATCCATAGAAGACAACAAGATTCCTAAGGGCTTGAATCCTCTTGAGAATTTGTTTTTAGCGGGTGATGTAGGCAATAAAGAGAAACAAAGAGAACAAGAGTCAAGAAAGAAGGTGGGTAAAACCATCTCCTTGAATATTGGGGAACTCGAATCTTCGAAGAATGTTAAAATAAGTACCCAATGTTCTGATAAAGAAGAAATGAAGTTAGCCAAGCTACTTGGTGAATTTCAAGATGTTTTTTCCTGGTCTTCTAAGGATCTTCCTGGTTTTGATCATGTTCTTATATAGCATGTTATCCCCATCAAGGAAGGCATGAAACTAGCTAGGCAAAAACAAACACCTATTAACTCTGCATTTAAAGCAACTTTTCAAAGGGATTTGGAAAATTTCTTAATGGCTGGGATTATTTTTCCAGTCTACCCTAAATGGGTTTCTAATTGGGTACCTGTTTCAAAGACCACTTATCATATTAGAACCTGCTTTAATTTTCACACTTTCAGTCAGGCTATTATGAGAAATCATTTTCCTCCTCTCAATATGAAAATGATTCTGTAGCAGGTTGTAAGGTCACAGATGAGGCCCTTACTTGACAATTTTTTGGGTTACACTAAAATCAAGGGAAAATGGGCATATGTTCACAAAACCACTCTTATCACTAATTAGGGTACCATGACCTATAAATGCATGTTTTCTAGGTTACCTGATGCAAGTACTACTTTTAAAAGACCTATACACACAACTCTTGGTGAATTGATTAGTATCCATATCTACCTTGATGATCTAATCATATACGTTAAGGGGCTGATAATTACCTCTGAATTCCAAGTTTTATTTCTGGGTCCTTTCAAAATTGCTTTTGTCTTGGATACTAACTCTTACGTTCTAAGGGATTTACAGGAGAAATTGTTTTCCTACAACACTAACAGTTATCGCTCGAAACATTACAAGGGACCAACGTGAAAAGTTCTAATGCTATTTAGATTTTTTGTATCCTAGTAACCTAGCTCTGCTTTCAATTTTGCACTATTTTATTTTTTGCTTTATAGTAGCTTGACTTATGCTTAGGTTTTAAAAAAATTCCTATTGCTTTTGCATTTATGTCATTTTATTGTTTTTGTTTTAATCTTGCAAAATTACTTCTGTCATGATTTTGTTTCCTACCATCTTTTAGTTAATTTGGTCAAAATAAGATGTTGGATCAGTTCTGCCATAGTGACACTCCTGCAAAGCATTGTTAGTCAATAACAATCAAGCTTGCATGGTTGTTACGATGTTTCCCCTGAAGGCACCCTTGAATTTGTTATCTACTTCCATTGTTGTCTAGAAAAAAAAATGGGTTATCTCCTGCTTCTGCTTTCCTTTTCTTCATCCATTTGAGAATTTAAGAGAGCAAGTCTATAATTTTTTTCCTTGAAGTTAAGAGACGATTTTGGTTGAACGATTATGCACACAGTGGTAAAACCCCTCATACTTAACACTATTCATGAGTTATTCCCGAATTCTTGGTCATTTTTCCATTAAATCTGCTCACTTCACCCTGTTGCATAATCTTCCTGGTTATATCTTCTTGACCTACTATTCTTGGTCTGCGAAAACATGAGTTCTGAGTTCTAAATCTGTTGAAAACAAATTTCCATGTGGAGTCGCAAGTTTGTTGACAATTAAAATCGCAACGAGGTTTTTTCCTACAAATTATTTCTAAAGCTTATTATTATAAGCTAACAAAATATATAATACTAGTAGGTGGGACCCCCTTGTAAATTGGGAGATCAGATCTGGTTCTTATTTCATGTTTATGCTGCTATTCGACATCACTTACAGGGTTCTACATGATTGATGAAATATTGATTTTATTGGCGGTGAATAAGGCATATTATGTGTTGGTTCTGATTGCGACAAATGAATGATGGATAAGGCATATTGTGTGTTGTCCCGATTACTCTAGGCTCTAATTTCATGTTACAATGGCCTATGTTATCCATTGTTATCCTTTCTATCTATTCCTGGATTCATCACTATGACACCTGCACAAGAGACAAGTTAGTAACAACATATAAGAAGCAGTTGAAAAGAAATGAAAGCAATACATCCTTGGAATTGTATCTATCTTTTTCCAGGAAAAAGATTTACTCAATTATATTATCATATAATTTTTTTACAGCTCCACATCACATCTAAATGAATCCCACTTCAGCACAAGTCTAAAGGATTCAGATACATGCTTTACAAAAAGCAAAATATGTAAATCGACAATCCTCAGAAAATTCAAAACTAAATTGTTTTGTCAATACAAGACCACTTCAACAAAAAAAGCTATCTCCCAATAGTCAAAACATGTTCTAGAAAACCAAACAAAGGAAAAGGTCCACTCAAAACTGTTTAATAGACTCTAATATTATGCATGGGTCCTTCTACTCCATTAATCCAGTGATGATAGTATAAAATGCTTGTAGTGTCCTCCAATGCCCGCTTTGAAATCTTGTCTGCTTCTACATTAAAATCTCTGAAAATGTGTTGATAGCTAATAGATAGAAAAAACTTTGATGATGCTTTGATTCTAGTTTTCCATCCTTCCACTGCAGACATTTGGAGTTTGCCTTTGTTTAATATCCAATCAATTACAACTTTCGAGTCTCCCAACAAATGGATACGAGGAATTGATAGGTTATGTGAAAGCATGAGAGTAGCCCATACTCCCAGGAGTCCAGCTCTTGTATTGGTTCCTTTGCCGCAGTTAAAGGACCATTTAATCACAGTTGCTTCCAAAGTTTTTATAACTCCACCTGCACCACCCAAGCTGCCATCTCTTTGTGTTGCACCATCGAACCAAGCAATTGTTGGATCCCTTTGATAAGTGATCAAGACATCTCGAGGAAGTATATCTTTCGGATAAGTGTTGGGCCTGTTAAGGAGTGAAAATGTTTTATAGATCACAGTCTATAGTGATGGACTAGAGTCTTCGAAATATCTCTATTGTGTTCATGCCAGATGTGCCAACGGATGAGTGTTGAAATCTAAGCAGGGGAAGACTTGTCCTCATACCAATTATTAATGTAGTCAGAAAGAGTGCTCTAAGTCCAATGACCCTTTAAGTTTAATTCATTTATAATATTATTCCAAACTGTTGATGCAAAAGGGCAGGATTTAAAGAGATTGTTAAGATTGCATAATTTGGGTTTAATATGGGTTTTTGAGGGAAATTCATTTATGCATTAAAAAATGCAATTTCAGTAATGAAAAATTGCAATGATGATTGCCGGAAAAAGTCCAAATCATATAATGTTTAGACTTCTTCATATTATATATGTTGAAACTATCTTTTGGACATGTATTAAGACCTAAAATTGCTTCTGATTGGCTAAGAGTTTGTCTTAATCGAATGTAGGAATCATGTTAATGACCCATGACCCAAAGACATCTAACATGAGTGAAATTGTGTCCCCTTACAGAGCACCAATGGGTCATTTCAAGAGGCGTAGTTTTCCTTGAATAACGGTAATGTGTTAGCTCACATTCGTAGATAACAGTAATCATGGATGTCCTCACTATTGGTCGACAATTGAATTATGATAGGTTTTTCCACCTTCCAAAAAAAATACTTCAGCTTAAGATTACACTCTAATTGGGTGTTGTGGCACACATTACATCTTGACTTTGTAGAGGAGTTGTTTAGTAGAGTTCAAGAAAAGGAAAGAGATGTAGGTGGAAGTATGTGTAAGGGTTGAAGCCTTTTCGTTTATGGAGTATGAGATAAAATTGCTTCCAATTAGTTGACTACAATTGTTAAGTATGCGCAATCAAGATAGTCTTTCAAACAGTGCAATGTATGTCTCAATTCACAACCCCTCTGCAATATATGTATCATGGCACCACTATTATTCACAATGTGTAAGTTTTGAAGGAATTTATAATGATGTAATCCTTATGTTTCCCTTGACGATACATCCACAAGAACTTGAAGAAATTCTTATTTTTTCTTGATATATGAATAAATAAATAAAACCCTATCAGAATATGAGACATGAGACATACACAATCTCTAGAGATACTATATTTTTTTTTTTTTACATTATAAATTGTTTTAATATTTTGATCTATAAGTAAGGAAGTTACACATCTAATCAACATTGGGTTGTTAATTTTCAAAATATTATATTGGGATTATTCATGCCACATGTCACCTCAAGTGATAGGGAATTTATTGTTCATATAAAAATAAATAGCACAGCCGCTAACTCGCAGCTGGTGAACGTTGAAAGGCTTACAGTTGAGGAAATCTGAGGTAGAGGAAATGCGCGGACAATTGATTAAATCCGTGATAGCATGGAAACGTGGCTTGTATAATACGTGTAATTTCCAAGAATGAAGTTGAAGGAGTGCTTGCTAAACGTGGTAATCTCAAAGGTTAATTATTTAAACGTGGCAATCATATGATGTTACAGTAATTTCTTAATATGATTAGGTAAATGTTAAAAAGTAAACAGGTTAACTGATGCATTCATAAATGCAAGGAAGTTATCAACAATAAATATGACTCGTTGATTTTGGAGGACAACTAAGAATATATCAGCATCTTCAATGTGTAGTCATCATATTATAATTTAATATTAAAAGATCATTAATTGTGCCCATCTCCAATAGGTATATGCCTTTCGGCCTAAAAATAGTGCTCCTATTAACAATTCAAATGATTATTTTATAAAAAAATATATTAACATATTAATTATGATTGTTTAAAAAAAAAATTAATATTATATGTGAGTTATATATATATATATATAGAAAAAGAAAAAGATTTAATATATATAGAAAAATAAAAAGATTTGATATATATATATATATATATATATAATGAAATATTAATTTTCTATAAATAAAAATATTGTAACAATGTAAATATAGATATCTTAATAATAATTAAAATTGTATATTTATTTACATATTTATATTTACATAAGTTATGAGTTTTCAATGTTACAAAATTGAGTGAGCATATAACAAGAGTAGATTCATATTAAATTATCAAAAACTTTACATATGAAAAACTTTATATCTTAAAAGATTTAATATTAAAAATTGTTTATATATTTTTTGATTGGATTATATTTTAGTGATGGGATATGGTTTAGTCATGAATTGAGGGAGTCTATCATAACTAATTTGAGTTTAATTTTTAATGTCTATGTGTTTGATAATCCCTTAAATGGAATGTTTTATGAGCTTGGTTTTTTTATTTTAGCAAAATAAGATATTTTTTGAAAAAAGAAAAACATATTTATTTAATTTTACAATATATCGTATATTTTTAGTATGATTATTATTGACCAAACCATTCAATTCAAATAGAGAGTGAAATTTTTGAGATAACTTAATATGGGTGTTTCATAGTTTAACTTATTATTATTTTTTGGGTTTTTATGTGTATAAATTTATGGGTCATTCAATTCAAGAGAGTGAAATTTTCGAGATAACTTAATATGGGTATTTCATAGTTTAACTTATTATTACTTTTTTGGGTTTTTATTATTACTTTTTTGGGTTTTTATGTGTATAAATTTATGGGTCAATATATTTTGAGTGAACTAGTCACTTTGTATCAAGGCAAAAAGGGGAAGATAGAATGAGAATGAAATCCATGGGATGTATTAAAGTAAAATCAAGGTAAAAGTGCATTGAGAATTGTTTGTGGGAGATTGGTTAGTTAGTAAAGTTATTCCCCCACCAAGTTTCATATCTCCCTAGATTCAAGTTTGCCCCTTGTGGATCAATGCATCCACTTAATTGAGTTGTTTAATGTGATTAGGACTAAATGCAAGTCCTGGGTGGTTTTGGAAAAATATATATTCCTAGTCGTAGTTGCTTAGTTGAAACATATCTTGTATGCTAGACATATATGCTTGTTGATAATGTTGATGTTGCAATCTTACTTTAGGTCATCAATGTAGGCTCCTATTAGTACATTGCAAAGTCTCCATTTTGTTTTGGAAGTACTTCTAAGAACATAAGTATTAGTTAAATCCCTTCTTGTCCCAATGATGAATCATGTTCTAGATTCGAAATGTTGATGTAAACCAATAATGGCTATTGTGGATACTCTGGAAAACCTCCATTCTAACCCTTACAAGTTTCTAAAAGGTTTTTCCATTTTACAAGGATGCATAAAATTGGTTAAGTAAGAAATATGGAGCATAACTCTTTGAGGGTACTCCACATTGTTTCATTTGCCTCTACAATCTACATTGTTAGTAATGTGGTAGTTAGAATGTTTAGGTTGTTGATGCATATTTGTGCCCTATTTTTTGTATGTTGCATGCAATGTGGAAGACGTAACATGGGACTCCCTATTCCAGTGTTCCCCCTCCTTTGCACTCTACATTATGAATGTCATGCAGAATGCAAAAGATGGGAGGGAGGCCCTTACGTGCACCTCCACCACATCTTCGTTTTTACATAATGTGTAGATCAAACAACTTTGAATTCTCTATTCATCACGCCTTCTACTCTACCCACATCATGTGGTGATCATGCATAAGAAGCATGTACATATAGGTGGACGCACTTCGTGATGACACTTGGTGTGATTGGTAAAGAAAGTATGCCAAGAATAAGTTGATAATGAAATACATGATTATGGGAAAATTTAGCCACATGCATGGATGTTGCATGATTTGAGCTAGTGATTATGAATCCTTTGGAGAACATGAAGATTTGGTTAAGTACTATGGATTTGGACTCGTGGTATGAAAAGTGTAAGAAGGAGAATGTTTCCAAGGAAGAAGGGTGAGCCTTTTGTTGGTAATATTATAAACTCTTTGACTCATGTTGATAAATCTTTTCACTAATCAATTACATACAAATGGAATTTATAATTTCCAAATGATGAACAAAAGGAGCATAAGCCATTGATCTCAAATTTAGTAAATGATGGGTGTATAACAGAGGTTTTCAACTTCTGAGAAATTGTATACTAGTGTGCCAACATGTTTAACTCTAAGTATTGAGTGGTAAGGTTGGACAAGGAATGTAAAGTTGGTATTCCCCTTACACCATCTACATTTAGGAGAATGTTGAAGCTTCCAAAGGTAACAAACATTTTTAATATGTTCGAGGCTAATTATTTTTTGGAAGCAAAATGGTGGTGGTTTTGGCAATATCAACAAATTGTTTTCTAAGCCCTAACCTAAAATACTAAAAGTGTACTTAGTATTACTAAGTTAGCAAACCCTTGAGAGGAAATGGTATGCATGAAATTCTTATTCCCTAATCAAAATTCCTTATTTAATTCATGGATCCTATAATAACTATTCTTATAAAGAAATAAATGAAAAACATGAACATTATAGCTTCACATAATTTTCAGCATAAGGATACTATTCATAGCAAGATAATGTCTAAGAACTCAATTTGTTACGTAGTTGTATCTAACTGTGAATCGATATTCAACTTAGCCAATGATTGTGAAAGATTTCATTCTCTATATTCATTTAAACAAATAAAGTACAAGTGTCAGGACTCATCTCCGATAACACTTGGCTAGGGCCACAGAGAGGTCATTGTAGGAGATTGTAACTTGTTTTCTCATATAAGGAGAGATTGCATTGGGTCACCACCCACATAGAATACTTAGCTAGGTTTTCTCTTATCACTAGCACATATCTCGATTTCCCTCCCATCCCCAAGTATATGATCCAATTTCAAATAAATACCAAGATGAAGTGTGGCATAACTAATAAGGCTCAAGGTGCCTAACATCTAAAAAAGAGACAAAGAGAGAAAATCACTCTAGTTGGTATAATGAGAAACCTTAAAAAAAAAAAAAACTGAAATAGAAGAGATTAGAACATATTACTTTGCTTTATTCATCTAATAAAGTCCTTTTCATAGTAGTAATTTCCTAACCGAAAGAAATAATAATCTAAGTGCACGTAGCTATAATTTTGGAGGAAATTATAAATAATGGAGATGGGTGTTTCTCGAGGGATGAAATCAATGATAAATAATGCAATTCATGTAGATTGAGGGTTGAAAGATGCAACTACCCTAACAAATTTTATTGGTTTGGTTGGGGATTGTGCTATCATGAAGTGGTGTTCTTTCCTAGAGGGGCATGTTGAGTGAAAGGGTGTCCATGTTCCCTATCAATTCCTCCTAATTTAACTTGAAAGTGTCTCTGATTTCCTCTTGGTTTAGGAATGGATCTAAGGGAAGAAAGAACATTGTGAGACATGGCCAACAATTCTAAGTGTGGCATTGTAAGAAAAGGCATAGCTACTTGGAGAATGGCACTATGGTGGAAAATTGAGTGGCTAGTGTGATTGTTATTGTGTGGATTTTCCCTTTGGTAATGACATGTAGTTGTTACTACTAGGAAAATTTTGAAGTGTTGTGATGGAGTAAGAATGTTACATATGTGGAGAGAGAAAGTCAATGGAACACACAAATATGTGAAGAATTGTAGTCCATGCAGGAAGTGAAAACATGAAAGAAGCTTAACCAAATATGTGCATAGTAGATAATGTACAAGTTAAGGGTGTAGATTTAATAACTAAGCAATGTTGAAGAATTCCAATGTGTCTAGGAGACAAATCATCATTCCCTTTGATCCCTAATTGAGTGTAAGAAACCTTGTGAGCACCTATGGTGAATTGGTGGCATCATGACAAAGAAAAGGCTCTAATGCGGTGGTTTGAAGCTAATATAAGAATGTGTTTGGTGGTAAGATATGTCTCACTACTAAAGAAGATGGTGGTAGCTCTGAGATGGTTCTAGATGCTTGGATTATGAGAGGATGAGGTAGGTCTGTTAGGGATAACCTCAAGGTTGTTTATTTCTGCATATATAGAGCTGGGGGTGCAAGATGAGGGATGTGATATAGGGGTAATTAGGTGAGAGGTGTAAATTCTAACCTTGTACAATATCTATTGCAAACTAATATTTAGAAAAGAACAAAAAGAGACAATAGCAACCACAAACATTACACAGAGATTTTTCACTTGGAAACCCAAACCGGGAAAACCAGCATATATT
>CBVK0100462854.1:0-12052 GCA_900067695.1 Picea abies
CCTACATCCAAAAAATCCATCCAGTCTTTCTTAGGCCAGATTAACTTTGTGAGGAGATTCATCCCCAGTTTCTCCGAAATGGTCAGGCCTTTACAAAACCTAATTAAGAAAGACACCCAATATCACTAGGGACCCCTAGAAAATCAGGGTTTTAATGCAATAAAGAAGGCCATAATATATGCTCCATCTCTCATGAGCCCAGATTTCTCTCAAGACTTTACACTCTACACTTTTGCCTCTGATCGTTCCTATGCCGTCGTCTTAACCCAAAAGAATGAAGAGAACAATGAAGTACCCATCGCCTTTATGAGCTCTGCCTTCAAAGGTGTTGAACTTAACTATCCAGTGGTAGATCAGCAATCCTACGCTGTTTTCAAAGCAGTTAAGAATTTTTGATCTTACCTGTTGAACTCTAGGATGAAAGTCATTGTCCCCTACCCAACCGTGAGGAACCTGTTAGTGCAGAAGGAACTAGGTGAAAAAAGGACCAACTGGGTCACCTCCTTACAGGAGTATGACTTATAAATCACCACAACTCAAATAGTGAGAGGCCAAGGGTTATGCAAGTTAGTTGTTGATTCAGCAGCAGGACAACAAGAAGAAAGTGATACGTCAAACCTAGGACAACACGATCAAATTCTAATTTGTTGCATACAAAACCCTGTTAGTCCTTGGTATGACGATATAAGATTTTGTCTTGAACATGGGTCAGCACCTTGTCACCTAGATCCTACTAAGAGAAGAGCGTTGAGGTTAAATTCTTCCTCCTTTCATCTGGTTAATGGTATCCTGTTTCGTCAAAGTTTTGACGGCGTACTGATGCGCTGTCTTGAAAAAGATGAAGCAGAAAAATTCTTGCTTGAGTTGCATGCAGGAGAAGCTGGTGGTCATTTTGGTGGTGACACCACTACCCATAAGGTTTTAAGAGTTGGTTATTACTGGCCCATGCTTTTTAGAGACGCCCATGCCTTGTGTCGTAAATGTATCATTTGTCAGAAAGCGTCAGGGCAGTTACAAAAACCAGCCTTTCCTTTGCAATCCGTTTCAGTAGATTCTCCTTTTCAGCAGTGGGGCCTTGATATCATAGGTCCAATCAACCCCCCGTTCTCACAACAGCACAAATTTATTGTGACAAACATGGATTACTTTACCCGATGGTCTGAAGCTGCCGCATTAAGAACCATCAACACCAGTTAGGTAATTGGCTTTCTAAATTCGAATATTATCACTCGTTTTGGTATCCCTGATTGTTTAGTATTTGATAATGCTTCTTACTTTTCTTCTCTTGAAATGATTGAGTTCGCTTCAGAAAAAGGAATTAAATTGAAGTATTCTGCTAGTTATTACCCCCAGGGCAACGGATTGGCAGAATCAACAAACAAGAACTTGATTAAAATCATCAAGAGAACCGTTGTTGAAAATCACAAAAACTGGCACAGTGCACTTTTGAACACGTTGTGGGATGATAGGGTAACAACAAAAGCTGTTATAGGTAACTCCCCCTTTTTTCTCGTTTATGGCAGAGAAGCAATTCTGCCACCTCACATTCTTCTTCCTTCGCTTTAGTTGTCACAGAAAGTTCAAGAAGAAGATTGTCCCCCTCTAGAAAACCGAATTAACGCTTTGATGAAGCTAGAAGAGGTAAGAGCCCAAGATAAACATAATTTAGATCAACATCAACAATTGGTTAAAAGATGGTTCAATGCTAACTCTGCTTCTGATAGGAATTTTGAGGTAGGTGATCTCGTCCTGAACTGGGACAAACCACATGAGGGAAAGGGAGAGCACACGAAATTTCAAAATTTGTGGCTTGGACCGTTTTTAATTGCTGAAAAGTTGGGTCCCAGTTCTTTTTGATTGCAGAATCTTGAAGGGCATCTTGACACCTACCCGGTGAATGGCCAAGCCTTGAAAAGATACTTTGCTTGATAACAACCCTTGTGTATTGTGTACATATTTTGTTGTTGTTTTCTCTTTCGTTTTCCTTTTTGTTTGTGATTTTTCTTTTCAATTTATCAACTTGTGTTTTTTCAAATACACATACCTATACACTAAGCTATGCAGACCAAGACAACAGAAAATTTCTTCGCTGAAATAACTGCTAAGAAAATGTGTACAAACATCAATGGTGTAGTTCTGAAATTTATATCTGTGTTGGAAAAAGTATGTTGTTTGAAAGAAGTTGATTGATTTCAATCTCTGAGTAAAGCTTGTCATGATCATCTATTATCTTTTTACGTTGTCCCTATTCCTTAAGGGAATGACTCAAAAGATATCTCCTTTCCATAGGAAGTTGTTTTTGCAAATGAAACATCTCCGGATCTCGATAAAGGATAGTTCTAAAAAAAAAAAATTCTGATGAGGTCTAAAAAAATAAAAATAAAGAAATAAAAATGTTAAAATATCATGATTTTCAGCGTCACCCCGCTCAGCTATATATCTTTGAGAAACAAAACAAAATAAATTATAAATAGAGCTGTGGGAAGTGCTTGTAAACCCACCGGGATGCTGAACAGGTCTGTTGGCAGTGGGTAAATGCATGCATGATGCCAAGACAACTTCACTGGGGTACTGAACAGGCCCGTTGGCAACGAAGCAATGTCAGGTATATGAAAATTTGCAAATAAGAAACCTCTTTAATGTCCTTTATTCTGATCTAGAACTTCTTGGTAGGATACAGATGTCAGAGTGGGTTAAATGACAACCCTGCCGAGGCTATGGATGCCTGCTGGCAGCAGTGGCTCTGTCAACAGTATTGGAGATTTTATCTTTAATATCATGATTCATTGATCTTAAGACTGTTATCAGTTTTCATCTTTTGAAACACTGCTGGAATAATTGGTAAATAATGATGTTTATACGATTTTCTGGTTGTTGTTTTTGAGTTGGAATTATCTTTGTTGTCCTAATCTGAATTTGTTCCTTTTGGCAGAGATAACTGATTCTACCAGTGTGTTGCCATTGTTGGAAGCCAATTAACATTTTTCCATTGTCTTATAAGCTGCCTACACCAATGTTTTGCAAACATCAATTTTTCGTCGCAATTTTCAAATAAACGACACTTTTATTTATGTGACATTTGCACATTTACCTTCGTTTTTGTTTTCACGACTGTAAGCGTGAAAATTTGGTCTTTCGTAGTTGCATTAAAATCATTATTTGAACTGTCATTATCCTTCTTGTTGATATGCCCATTGCGCTTACATTTCATTTATCATTATGCAGTTGGCAAAACCTTTTTGATCTGTACTCATTGGACATTCTTGGATTGATTGTGTGACTTTGTCTCGTTAAGTTTGTGATGTATTGGCATTTGGATTTATGTGTTCTTTGATTTGATCTACTTGACCATTGGTTTCATGAAGATATATAGGTGTTATGATTAAACCCTTGATATATTTCATTTGATATGACACCTAGTTTCAAATGCATTGGCACATTGGTTAAACTCTTGATATTGGTATTGGTTTCGAATTGTATGTCGGGTGTTTAAAACTATGGCATAACTCTGATTGCGCACGTTGGTTTATACACTTACCATTCATTTCATTGGTCAAGCAAGTGACATGATTTTTTAACTATACAATAGTGGGTTGAACAGCTATAAGTGCCAGCGGTTGTACCTTGGCAATAACTATTATGCATGGCAGGAATAAGCTCCACCACCTTTGCACGATGTCATTAATGCCTATCCCTTATCCTTGTTTCACCTCTGTTAGCTCGGGTAACCCTTCGTGCACTCTTCTCCTGTGTATGCTATGACCCAAAACCTGGCTCGTTCACCGTGTGCTTGGCTCCATGGCACCGGTGGTGCGAATTGAGCCTAACGGTAGCCAAGCCTTGCTACTATTCGACAATGCATGGAAAGACTTAGAAGATAACGGTTGGCTCACCTTCATGCAAAGGTTTGAGGGTTTCAATTTATTTTTTGCACAGCAGTTCGCCCTGACTTTTGATAGTTGTAGAGCCAAGGTGGGTGACGTTCAGTTGGAAATCAGTGAAGAGTTCATTAGCTCTGCCACCAGGTTAGCAAACATGGGCCAACGCTGGTTTAAAAATTCAAAAGTGGAAGAGGTGCCATGGCCACTACTGTTCGTCTCATGAAATGTCACATCTTGTGACAGAGGTATGCCCATTTCCATTCTTAAACCACGATGGCATGACCTTTTGATAGTAGTTAAACAATTCGTGACCTGTGAGGGTCGATATGGACTCATTTTTCTCTACCACCTGCGTTTGTTAATGAATTTTATAGGGTATCCATTGAATATGCCTTTCTATTTCCAACATAGCCTGTAGAAAATGTCAAAAAGATTTAAAAGGGAGAAGGCCAATAGTGTCATGTTACACCATGGACTAATTAAACTTATCATTGTTCATCACTTAAGTCTCCATGGTGATAGTTGGCGAGCTTTTATCGTAGGAAATGGTTTTGATGACACAGACCCTATCCAAATTGACAAGCCTGTGGTTAATGAAACCAAGGTCGGACCACCCGTGCCCTTCCATGTCCTACTGCCCTCTCATAAACCCTCAGTCGACCCTGATATTGAATTACTCGACGTTATAATTGAGAAGGATGAGGATATAAAAAATCCTGTGGGAAAAAAGGTTAGAGGTAACCCTACTGTTGATGGCAAAGGAAAAAAGAATGCTCGACTTATCTCAAGAATGGCTAGGAATAAGCCTAGACCTAGTGTTGAGTAGAAGCCCATAGTCCTTAGTGAGGATTTGAAATCTGACATAGAACGCTTCCTAGCTAGTGAGTACCCTTACTCACAGGGTCTGTGCTCCGAGCCACCTTATGATTTCATTTTGAATCTGCCCCCTTGCCTAAGGAACAATCCCAGTTACCCAGGGATCAGACTACCTAATGAAACCCTCAGAAATATAACCAAACCCTCACCTACAGTTTAAAATCCCGGACAGTCATCATGTGACCAATGTGATCTGTGGTTGGAACGATACTATATAGACGTTCATGTGCTTCAATTGAAAATTAAATCGCTGGAAAACCAAGTTGCAGTGTTGACCAGCCAAAGGGACAAGCTTCGTGCTGTTGATAGCAAGCAGAGGACCACTAGTTCCATCGTATTTCAAAATGTTGAATCGGATACAGCCGTTGTCAAATCCAAAATGTCATGATCAAGTCATTTGCTCATCATACAGGTATGAATTTTGATATCATTTTAGTTTTGTGAATGACCAAGATTAATATAATGATTTGAATTTGGTTTTCAAATAGCTCTGTCTATCATTCGAAATGGATTTGTCATAATGTTGTTCATCCTATACATTGTTTTCACTTTGCTAAAAATAAATGAAGTTTTGATTTGGATACACGATTTGCTCATACCCAATTTAGCCACTGATAGAATTTTATAGGATTTGATTCGTTTGTCTGTTAAGTTAACGAAATCGATGGTTTGATTTCAATTGAATTTGTTTTTATCCAACTTGAACATGAGGTTCTCATGCTAAATTTAGAGCACGATCATATTTTGATTTGGTAGGATTTCGTTGTAGTCGGATCACATCGACCCTAATTGAGTTTTGATGAGTTGATTTTTGAAACGATTTCGTGAGTTTGGTTGTTACGATCTTTTAACATGTTGTTTCATGTAATCTTCTAAAACAAGAATACAACTCTGTTCGGCTATGATATGGAAAGAATGACTCTGTTATTCTCATTTAAGCATGTGCAAATGATATCCACGCCCGAATCATGGAGCGGTTTTGATTCACGATAACTATGTTAAACCCTAGCTATTCAATTCGCTTGATTGGATTACTGTGTACCTTCAGTTAGCAGGATCGATTTTATGAATTGTATTCGTATAAAAAATAGACTTGATTGCTGCTCTGTTAATTTTAATTTTCAAACGATTTGGTTAACTCAGATCAACTTATGTTATTTTTGTCAAATTCGTGTAAGGAAATTCAGTTAATAGTCGTTTCAAAATGAATTCAAGAAATGATTTCGTGAATGATTTTGTCTGCCCCAATTTGTAATAAAAAACGATCGGACAACTCTTACGAACTCTATTACCAACTGATTGATCTCATTATGATTTCATTTGTGAGCATTTACGCGCCAGTTTTGATTTAATTCGCTCATGGGATGGATTGTTTGTTATGACAATACAGTTATGTCGATTGGAAAATGAGCTTGTTTGGATTCGATTGTGTCTCCTGTTTATGAGGCAGCATAACAATTGCCTGCGATTTGTTTTAATTATATCAATTTCAGTTTGATATGAAACGATTTCATTACTGTTTGATCATGATTTTGTTCACCTGACTTTGTGGCAACATACGAAACAGAGTATACGCATCTCTATAGTCATTTGATTTTAGTTTTGTTTATATCTCGAATTAGTACAACAATCTCAATTTGAATGATTTTTTTGTCTTTCTAATAGCCATTAGATACTTGTTAATAATTGAATTTAATTCTTTAAAGATTTGAATTGATTTTTATGCTGATTATGTGTCTTATTTAGACCAGCTACAGAATCACAAGATTCTGTAGCTAGTCTATAGGATTAGATTTTTATCATTTTATCAATGAAATATCCTTCTAACTTGTCCATTTTTAACCCCTTTTAGGTACATCCGAATTGCATTGGACGTGCTGGACAGTCTAGGAGATATTTGTGTGTTTTAGTTTTATTTTAGGTTCCTAGTTTAGTCAGACTTGGGATATCTTCCCAGATTTTATGTAAACAGTTTGATAACTTCCACAAGGATGTTTTACCCTATGGAAGGTCTTTAAATACTTATTATTTTGTGTAATAAGGATCATCCTCACTTTTGGGAGAACCGGGTTATGGATTTCTAATACAAACTGAGACAGGAGTTGATGTTTTGCTACAGCTTTCGCTTTCATAATATCAATCTTTTGTTTCAAGTTTATGCATGTCATTTGCACTTGATTATTGACTACTTTAGCTATCATAATCTATGAAGAATGATATGATTTAATTAATGTGTTATCCATAATCTGATCTCTTTCATCATTTAAAAAGAACATCAATTACTTTGTTTCAGTTAATGAATCACAAATTTCTCTTCTTCATTAATTGAATCATTTCGTATAGATCTTTGCATACAGGTTTATCTAACTGTGAAGATTTATAAATTATAAGATTGTTGTTATTTTTATGTTTTGTTTGTCCTGTAATCATACTTGAAGAGCACTGCAGCTTATCGTTTACGAGAAGTACCTGGATAATTCGGTGCGGGTTTCCTCCCTTCGATCAGCTAAGACAATCATTACATACAGGACAGATCTGGAACGTTTCTCCAGGTCAGTTTGTTATTTATTTGTTAGTTAATTTGTTGGTATAATTTAAGTAGTTTAGCTAGATATATGTTTAGTTAGATTTGTAGTTAGAATTAGTATATTAGTTGTTTAGTTTAGTTAGTCTTTGTTTTATTTCTTGTTCATAAAATTATAAAATCAACAAAAAATATTTCTCTCTATCTTAGGACAGAATATAAATGAGTTTTTCAGGTTTTATTTAAATCTGTAAATTGTTAATATTGTATATTTTGTGAATAAGATTTATTTCTATTAGTAGCTAGATAGTTAATTAGTTAGAGTTAGTATAGTATTAGTTAGTAGATTGTATATATAGAATAGTTAATTTTGTTTTAGTTTGTTTAATAGTTAGTTTTATATTAGTTTATTAGTTTGTTTAATAGTTAGTTTTAGTTAGATTAGTTAGTTTAGAGTAGTTTTCTTTTTATTTTTCTTAATACCTTGGTTCGACTAACGGAGCCACTAAACCCGTCAGGGTGGTTCATCCCAAACGGCTTGGGTTATTAGACAACCCCATACCAGTTCCACTCTTCTAGTTGACGGACGGTCGATTTCGCCCGTCAACAAATGGCGCTAGAAGGAGGGCTTGAATTTAATTAATGGCACGAGGCGGTCGCAAGAATCCTCCTCCACCTAATCGTTCACCTATTGTGACTAGAAGCCATTCAAAAAATAATATCCCCCCTCAGACAGCAACTACTTCAATCGACGATCCACAGATCATAGTTGAGCCAGCAACCCCTAATCCTACAGGTGGTGACATACAAGAGATTGTCCGTCAATATCTTATAAAAACACATAGTGCCTTAGCTCGTCTGAGGCAACCAAATCATCCATGGGGTCAACCTTTGGACTTCTCTGATATCAGAGAACAATTAGGAGACACTAACCTCACTGTGAACCCTTCAGATCCAATCGTAAATCCTGCTGCAGGAGGATCTGGGATACCTCCTTCACCACTTCCATCACCTCCTTCCTCTTCTGGAGGAGATTCCTCTGATGAAGGAGATTCCCCTTCTCATATTTCCACACCCACTACACCAATGGCAAATCGGAACAACCCTGCTAGACCTTGGATTGACCAGGATGTCGTAGTTGTACCTGGAGCTTAGCATCCTCTACCTAAACATCCAAAGAAATGGCTTCCTAAGTTTGACCCTGACTCAAAACAGATCACTGAAGATCACATTAAAAAATTTATGTTAACCATAAGACTCCGCAATGTTGAACATGAAGACATTGTCTGTAAGTTGTTCCCCTATACTTTTGAGGGCAATGCATCCACATGGTACTTTTCCCAACAATCCCATACCATCGTGTCTTGGGAAAAGTTCGAGTCATGCTTTTTGGAAAAGTTCAGAGATGGTAAGCCTCCGGAAGTCCTAGTCATGGACCTTTCTAGCTTAAGAATGAACCCAAAAGAAAAAGTTAAAGACTTTAATCAAAGATTCTTAACACTTAAAAACCGAATCCCTGCGGATTCCATGCCTGCCGAGAGTCTTATAATAGCTTACTACACTAAAGATTTGCATCAAAGTATAGCTATTTGGGTTAAACGATCTAAGAAAGCCACGTTGTTAGAAGCCTTCGAAGAGGCCAGCCAGATTGAAAAAGACATACTTAGTCTTAAAGACTCTTCTAGAAATGAAACAGAGACTAGTTCTTCTTCCAAAAAGAAGATCGAAATCCTCCCCAGACCCACTTCAAGTAAAACACAACCTGAAAACTCGGATTTAGAAAACTTAACTAAAGTTGTTCAAAAACTGTCAAATCAAGTTATAGACTTGAAAAGGACGACCGAAGAAGCTTCCTCGAGCAAAGGACCTTACAAAACCCCGTTCTAGAAGCCTTTTCCCACCAACTGACCTAATGAAGGCCTTAATCTAGAAAGTTTGCAATGCGCTCTTCAAACAATTCTAGAAGCCCAAGATAACTTGATGCCTCCTGAGATTCCTGAGGAGGTAGTCGAACAAGAGACATTTCAAGAAGAAGAGTCTTCCCCGAACATTTTTGGACACTTCTCAGATAGCATCTTTCAAGCTAACTTCAAGACAGTTCATCCTTATAATACCAGGAGTAAGACAACAAACAAACCTTCTACCAAGAACACTACAACTTCGCCTCCAAAGCAATCTAAACCAGCTGAGACTAAACAGAGTAATGTGAAACCCAACTTAGATTATGATGTAGTTGAAGATATTAAAAAGTTGAGAGCTAACATTTATGTTTATGAGTTATTGAAATTTCCATTTTTATTACAAAAAATGTTACAGAATATTTCAGAGAATGGAAAAAATGATAATTCAAGTAGTAACAAGGTTGTGAAAAACAAAGTTCCTCAGAAGACTTCCACTAAAAACAATCCTGATCCTCAAGGTAAGGAAGCCTTCCTGTAAGTAATGTAAATAATGTAAATAATGTAGATAAAGTAGCTTTAGAAACTATGAGTAAAAAGCCACAAGCTACTACTCTTAGTACTCGCAAAAATGTTCCTCCTTTCTTGTTAACTTTCGAAATCTTCAATAGAAATGTGCATAATTGTATGGTAGAATCATGGGCGTCGTCCAATGTGATGCCATGGTCTGTCTACCAGAAGATTAATGCTGAAGTTGAACCATCTACTTTAAAAATCATACAACTTGATCGGACCAATGTTAAAGTTATAGGCGAACTAAAAAATGTACTTATAAGATTATCGTCTAACCCCAAGGTTCATCAGGTTATTGATATAATCGTTGTGGATATTCCAGAAGTGTATGGTCTGTTTCTAAGCAGGGACTGGTCGGAGCAGCTACATGGTTACTTCGCGACAGACTGGTCTCACCTATGGCTTCCAGAGAATGACAAGCCTAATAAGATCAAGGTAAATCATGAATGCTACCTTAAGTTCACAGTCACAGATTTAAACTATCCCAATGAACCATTTACACCTTCTGTTGATTAACCCGAAGTACAAGGGATGGACACCTTCTTCGGAAATTTCATGGTCGAGGCTTCACCTGTCACTAATCCAGAACAACAGTCTAAGATTGTAGCATATATGCAGCCAACAGCTTCTACGCAACGATCTCATGTGCCCGATAGAAATCAAATTTGGTCTCTTTATTTCGACGGGTCTAAGTATAAAGAAGGAGTTGGCGCAGGCTGTGTCATTATTGATCCGGCAGGTAACAAAACATTGATGGCATGTATATTGGAATTTGAATGTACTAATAATACTACAGAATATGAGGCTTTACTACAAGGTCTCAGAAAATATTTGGATATGAACATTCAAAACTTGGTTGTTTTTGGCGACTCCGAAATAGTGGTTAGACAGGTAAGAGATTCTATCCACTGTCTTTTTCCACATCTCAAAAGATACCAGTCTGAGGTATGGAATTTAATGAATAAATTTTCTGCTTTTAATTCCATTCCTAGATTAAATAATGTTGAAGCAGATTTATTAGCTAATGTAGCTTCTAAAATTCTTCCTACAGAAGGCTTGTCCCTAGACGCATTCTCCATCGAGTTGTTGTTCAGGCCATCCGTTCTTTACAATATCACGAACTGGAGTCTTTGAAAACAATTAGCAGATCATCATCTTCCTGCACATGGAAGAAACCTTTCAAGGCGCGGTGATAGACGAACGCACACATGCTGACAATTTGCACAATTTTACGGTAATACCTGATCCGAAAACTCCTGAAGCTTTATCGTACATGGTAAATTTGATACCCAAGTCTGTAGTTAGATTAGAGAAGTTTTATGATTTTCAGGATAAATTTAAAAAGACGGTCAACTGTAAAACCAATAGTTCCTCGTTATCTTATGAAAAAGTAAACTTAGGAACTAATGAAAATCCTCAGTGCATTAATCTAGGGTTGGGGTGTTCTCAACAAGAAAAAGATGCATTTGTTAAATTATTTAAAGAATTTAAAGATGTCTTTGCATGGACGTATATGACCTTAAAACTTTCGACCCTAATATCATACAGCATGTCATCCCGATGAAGCCTCAAACCTTACCCTTTCAACAAAAACTGAGGAAAATTCACCCTAAGCTAGAATCGATCGTTCAAAAAGAATTGAATAAAATCCTAAATGCTAAGATAATTTTTCCTGTTAGGCACACTCAATGGGTTTCTAACCTCGTCCCAGTCTGGAAGAAAAGTGGGGAAATCCGACTCTGCGTCAATTTCTGAAACCTTAATAGAGCATCTGATAAAGACAACTATCCTGTCCCACCCATGGAACAGATCCTTCAACAGGTATTTGGTTCCAAGAGGCTATCCCTGTTAGATGGTTTCTCAGGATATAACCAAGTCCTAATGTCTCCACCAAACCAACTCAAAACTACCTTCCGTACTCCGTGGGGCACTTATGCTTATCGTAAAATGCCCTTTGGATTGATTAATGCTGGCGCCACTTTCCAGAGAGAGATGGACATCGCTTTTCGAGGCTTAATAAATCAGTCCATTGTATTTTAATTGGATGATGTGACCTTATTTTCTAAAAACAAAGACGATCATCTAGCTCACTTACAAGTCGTTCTACTGCAATGTCGTAAACATGGCATCTCCCTGAATCCTAAAAAGTCCATCTTTGCAGTAGAACAGGGTAAACTCTTAGGATTCATTGTGTCTAGCGAAGGGATGATTATTGATCCCGATAGGACTCAAGTCATCGCAAAACTTCCCCCTCCTACATCCAAAAAATCCATCCAGTCTTTCTTAGGCCAGATTAACTT
>CBVK0100462855.1:0-12052 GCA_900067695.1 Picea abies
TATATATATATATATGCTTGGGCATAGTTCCCTTCCATTAATGGACATGGATTTTCCATTAATGTATTTTCATTAATTAATGATTATTTATATTTATACATTATATTATAAATATATTATTTATATATTTATAATATAATGTAAATATATATAGATTTATATATTATATTTATGTTGATGATCATTTCCTTACATGCATGTATGGGAGAATGTCTTCCCAATGTTGAAACATCAACTCTCCCTCTCAACAAGGGGGACATTCTGCATCACACAAAGTTTGTCTCTTGAGTATACAAACTTTTCCCTAGACTCATGACCCATGCCTATCATTCCTAGGATATGTCTCTCTCCCATATAAACTTGAGGGGGAACTCCCTCCATGACTCTCCCTCTGAGACAATTGACTTTCTCTAATATCAGGCTCACTCTGGTTCCACATGTGATATCATCTAGCATCTTGAGTCTTTATCACTCCTAGTCAAATCAACATGACTAAGGATAAATACTACACTTGGGACATTCACCACTAGCAAAGCCCCATGAGTGAATGTATCATTTTCCCTTGGTCAAATCAACATGACCAATCCATGATAATGTTTTCTCAATGTTGAAGCATCAACTAGCATCTAGAATCTTGAGTCTTTATCACTCCTAGTCAAATAGGCATGACTAAGGAGAAAGACTATACAAGGGCCATTCTCCACTAGAAAATCCACATGAGTGAATGTATCATTTTCCCTTGGTCAAATCATCATGACCAATCTGGGAGAATTTCTTCCCAATCCTACTAACTGGAGAACCATTAATATCTTGGGCCATTCACCACTAGCCATTCACCACTAGCATATCCCCGTGAGCAAATGTATAATCCTCCCTTAGTCAAATCAGCATGACCAATCTGGGAGAATGTCTACCTAATGCTACTTCTTGATCTTGTGGATCCACTTGGAATTCACCACTAACTTCTCCTATGGTCTTAGAACAATCTCCCACACATCCTTCTTCATGATGGACTGATACTCTTCCATCATGGAATCTATCCAAACTTGTTGGCTTGCTGGCTCCTCATAACTGGAAGGTTCATAATCAATGATGTTAGTCATCAATGCCATATAAATTGAGAACCTTTGATGTTTTTTTCTCTCCCTAAAAGTACCACTAGAATTTGTATATCTCTATGCATCCTGCAAAGTGTCACGATGCCATGCTGGCCTCTTCCTGGTCACTGCAACAACTCTAAGTAGATTCATTGGCTCTATTAGCTCTATTAAATCCTATTGATAGTATGAAGGATGAACAACTATGAAAGAGAGATATGTACCCTTATCCTTCGAATCCTCCTACTCCTCACTATCAATCTCCATGTGAGACTCTCTCGACCTCACATCCTTAAGGTGGCCATGCCCTGTAATTAAGAAAATCATGAACAAAGGGTATGTGGTCACCCTGTGTGCACATGCCTTGCATGACCACTATGGTGGTCGCTCTGTGTGCACATGACACTTGCGACCACAACCATGGTTTCTCTATGTGCACATTTTTCTCATGACTATGACTATTTTTTCTATGTATGCACAGGTCGCTCACGACCATGATCGTGCAATTTCAAAAAATAAAAAATCCAAAGAATATCTATCAGATCTGGCATTGAAATCTTTTAATTGGTTTTGGAAAAGACTCTAAAAGATTTGATACCATGTTTTTTTTCTTTCAACCCTAGGTATTCTCTGATACCATGTTGAATTTTCTAAAATTCAGATATAATAATTATTACCTTATGATATTGTTATCATAGAATAATTACACACTGAAAATATCAATTGAAAATAGTAAGTAAATATTGTATGAGATGATATAAGATGATATGAGATATGATTGTATTACGATTGAGGGCATGATATATATACTTTGGTGTATTTCCCTATCATTAATGGACATGTCTTTTCCATTAATTAATGATTATTTATATTTATACATTATATTATAAATATATACATTATATATTTATAATATAATGTAAATATATACAGATTTATATATTATATTTATGTTGATGATAATTTCCTCAAATTCACCTCTAGGAGAATTTATGCCTGATGTTGAAACATCAACAAAGATAAGATAGAGATTCCTCAACCCTAGGCTAGATTTTTCCACCATGCAAAATTTCCGTTCGCTGAAAATCACCAAGCCTCCTAGCACAAATGCAACCTCACTTATGATAATTCCATCCTTACACAATGATAAAATGTCACAATGACCTCTCTTCTTTATATACAATTTGAATGAATGAGTTTATCCACCTCTTCTAAAATCAACAATTAATTATGATAATTTATTCCTCTTTGTGGGTGTGACACCCCATCACAAACCCACAAATCCCATCAAATTTCCCATGAGGCCCTAGCCTCATTCCAGATCAATTCCACTAAAACAAAATTCTAATCTAGTGCCAACTGATATTCACACATGTCTAACACCTTGGCATCTTGTGGGAATAACTCCCGAAGATACAACAAAAACAATTCCCTCTTAGTGAGGGAGGTATCTCATCCACCATATTTTGGATGTACCTTTGTCTTCCATTATCATAGTGACTTTGTCTCCTATACCACAAATGCACCCCAATCCTCTTGACTAGTTTCTCCCTTTGTCACTGAAACAGGTCAGCCTTTCGAGTCCTCTTGACTAGATACATCCTTAGTCACTGAAGAAAATATTGTTGTCCAATCTACCTCATTGGTTTCTCTCTCTGTGACTGAATAAAATACTGCTCTATTATCATTTTGACTGTCTGCCTCCTTTGTCACTGTAGAAAAACTTGTTGAAACCACTGAATCCTCAATGGAGGGCATACAACTCCTAGAAGCCTCCTACCTTTGAAACTCCTACCTATCCTCCTCAACCCATGACACCTATATTTTAGTCCTGGAAGATGTCTCTCTCCCAACTGAACCTGAGGGGGAGCTCCCTCCAAATGAACGAATCTCCCTCTGATCCAACCAAATCTCTCTAATATTGAGCTCACTCTGACTCCACGTTCTCCCTCTAAAATGTGACTCCTTCTGAGTATTTAAAAAAGCTGGAAGCCATCTTCTCCCTATGGACCTATTGACCTCCTCTAAAGTATAATATCCTCTTAAAATTCCTAGGAGGTTGCTCCTCCCTACTAGATCTTAAAGGCTAACTGCCTCTAAACTCTATCTCCCTCTAAGCCAACAATAGTGGTGGGGTCACCAGCCTAAACACTGATGGAAATAGCTATCTCACCACTGGAGGAGCCACCTTCTCCTCCTCACATATCTCTCTACTCCGGCTAGTCACAACACACATAGAATTTCCCCTCAACCTATATAGGTTTCCCTCTGTAACTCCAATAACCACTGCTTATCTAAAGATAGATCATCTGGGTACAAACAACACCTGTCCATATCAAAAGTAGCTGCATAGAGACTAGCTTGAACTTGTGTGTGGATCTTAGTATGGGAACCAAGCATGTAGTATGAGGATATGGTATGGTATCATTCAAGCTTGAGTGAGGAGAGGTGTTCAGGGTATCAAAAGTTTTATGGGTTCGAGAACTTAGGAGGAGTTTTCTCTCAGTCTCAGAGATTGAGAATAAGGGGTACCATATGTTGTTTCTATATGGATAGTTATTGTTTGTACAAGTTCCCCCTACTAGATGTTGCACCTAAAAGAGTGGAGAGAATAGAGATCTCCCTTTGGAACCTGTCTGCAAACTCATCAACCTTTATTGTTGATGTCTACATCCTTCTTCCCCTTCCCCTCTGGTTGGACACTTTGAAGCATAGTTTCCAAATTCATGACACTCAAAACATATAATCCTATTAAGATCCTTCTTCTGTATCAACTCTAGATATGCTTCTCTCGAGATAAAATCCCTTCTTCATGGATAGTTTCTTCTACCTAAAGAACCTCTTCTGCCCTTCCTAGTGTGGGCTACAAGGCTCTGGTTATCATCACTACTACTCTTCACCATTCCATCCATATCATCCCTAGACACCACCTAGGTCTCCTCCTAAATACAATTAGTCCATTGTCTATCGAAGTTTGGTAACTTATCTCATGCATAGATCCCCTACATGAATGGTTCCCAATACGTGGGAAGACCTCTCAATGCCACATTCACCAACTTAGGATCCTCCACCTTATCACTGATGGCCACAATTTGATCTCGAATATGTGTGTTATTCATAATATAGTTAACAACCATGTCCTCACTGGACATCCTAACAACTTGAAGTTGATGCTTCAAATGCAACTTCCTTCCTGTATTACCATTCTGGTATAGACCTACGAGAGCATCATACATATCCTTGGAATATTTCTTCTCAACAATGTCATGGATGAAGTGATCCTTCACGGATTCTAGAAACACTCGCTTGACCTTCACTTCTCTCTTCTTGTGGAATTCCAAATCTACTGGATCAATTGGGCTAGGGATCACATCCTCAACATACTTTTTGAGGTCATTCTCCTCCAACAAGAGAAGAACCCTAGCCTTCCATTCCCGAAAGTTTATTTCCCCTTCCAACCTATCCTCAAGCTCCAATGTGTTCACCATATTGAGCTTCCTGGAACAAGAACAACACTCCTCTCGTGTCGTATCCAACAAATGTGTCTCAGTATGATCCTCTTCTCTTCAAATCCCAAGCTTTGATTCCATGTCAATTTTCACATGAAACTCTATGTGACTAATTTTCAGATATGAAAATTGATTCCTAGTGGTCTAATAGTAAAACCCTAACAATTATCACTGAAAAATTTTACACTAAAAATTATAGAATGAGATTATATGTAGTAAAAACACAAAAGATCATAGATGAATCATCAACACATATGAGACACACTATTTTTGTTCTTGCAACCTTATCAAATTTAGAAATCCTGAGGGAAAAGCCAACCCTCCCAGCCAATACAAATATCACCAAATATGAGGACAACACCCATCCTCTTAGCCAATAAAATTTGGTGTCATCCTCCTCTCCTCTCCTTCAGGGCTAAATTGACCTCTTGGTCTTGGATCATTCAGGTCACTGAATAGAATGGTTCTTCGGGCTCCTGATGGAATCAATTTAACTTGACACATTCCCTTTAGTTTCTTGGCATGGTTATGTGGCACCCGCGGACCCTCTCCTCAACACTTTTCAAATATTAATGCCAATGTTGCTAGCTCCCCATGCTAGGATTTCTCCTGGACATGACCACGGGCTATGAACATGGGCCATCGCACTTCGCGATCCCATATTTTTAAATCAACGAATTCTCTGGGACCAGATATATGGTCCACGTTCTCCTTGTGATCAACGAATGTGACAAATTCGTGAGTTTGGACTTTGCGAGTCCTCTCTTCTCCCGACTCTGATTTTCCCAACTTGTGTATCATCAACATGTTGATCTCTCACCATGTGTCCTATCCCAATGGACAACTAGGATTACTTTGACTTTACCAGCTCTTCAGGTATTCTCTCCTTGAATTTTCTCTGAAGGGTTCTTCCTCTGAAGTGCGTGGATCTCTGCCACATACCCCTCTACATCCAATGCTCTGGATTGAAATCACTCTTTGCAATTTCATGAATATCTTTTTTTTCTCTCAACAAACCTTTCAAAGTTCTAGCTCCTGAACCTCTTGATCTTCTACCACCTATCTCCCCTCAACGATGGATGATTTCACTGTCTTCGGGACTTCGCCAAGTCCATGAATCCTTTGAACACTTAGCGCAAATTCTTTCCTTTCGAGACTTAGATTATTCTCGAATTCCTTCTTCACTCCGTGTAGAGTTCTACATAGATTATTTTGTGACTTTTCTCAGCTTGAAAAGCTTCAAAGTTCCCAATTCCTTTGTGAACTTCCTCGTGCCCTCCTGGTAGTTTCGTTCTCTTCCTCCTGATCTTGTAAGATGGACATACAATATCCTGGGTGCACTCCTTGAGCTTGTCTTAGTTTTTCGATGAATTCTCCATTAGCATTATGGAAAGGTTTAAGTCATCTCCTTTCCTTTGTCAATGAACTCTTCCAAAGCCTTCCTTCCTCAAAATGTTTATTAATTCTGGGGTTCTCCTAAGGATTCCAACACTTCCAACTATGTTGTCCTTGTGCACACTTGCACCAACTCGATGCCCTCATGGAAGAGTGTTTCAGAGTGTTCAACAACTCTGAGCTATTCTTCCTCCCACACAGTCTTTCTTTCCAAGGTACTTAACCACCTTGAAATTTCTCCCCGAGTATGTGAATTAAGCTGGTGTTCCCTCCTACTAGCTTCTCTTCTGACTCCACTGAGTTCAGACATGCATTACTTGTGTCGACTGACAGAGTTTCCTTTCTCTGTCGTGCACTCCTTTTACTTAGCCTAGAGAATCATACTTAGTTCAACACACTCACGGTTAGAAAATTGCATCTCTATCCCTGCAGATGATTTCTAACATTCATCTCCAATTCTAACACATGTAAATGACATTCATAACACAACATCCATTAAACAGAATTTGAAAATAGGAAAAACTGTCATTTTCTATTAATGGTAGAATATCAAATTACAATACATTTTTGTGTTTCTCTCCTGTCTAACCCTATCTTAGCTAACCTCCTACAACCCAACCCAACCAACCATCATTTCTTGTCAACAATACAACAATTTATACAAGAGGGGATCAACGAGCTTTCCTTACAAACTAAACTAGTGGTGTCAAATCACCATTCGAAATTCCTATGGAAAAGGAAAATTACAATGATGGAAATCTGCTCCAAATCGGATGCAGATCCATTATGTCGTCAAGCAATTAATGGAGACCTTATCTCTAGCTTGTCCTCCTTAATTGATTGGATAATTCTTTGGATTCTCTAGGAAAAAATGAGAGGGTGATGCCTCTCCTCCCTTAAATGCACATGATGTGTGAAATCCTACTGGCGCATGTTGAGGTGGAGCGATGCTCTTGCATCATATTCCATGGATACGAAAATCATGAGCTCCTGCTCATGAGCTTCCAATGCAGTTGAAATCCTCATGGATTCCAAACATTCTCTTAGAGTTGTCTCTCTTCTCCTCTGCTTCACTGTCTTTTCTCCTGCATCATCATCACTGCTCGTACATGCCTCCTTTCATCCAACTCCATCGTGCTAACCAATTCCTCTATTGACTCCAACATCATCTTCCTTATCTCCTTAGTTGCTTCGTCCAACTACTCCATCAGCTGGTTCTTCTATTGCAGACTAACTTGTTTCATATATCCTTCGTCTTTGGGTAAATCACACTGATCCCCCAAGGCATCTTTTCATATCTCATGGCCTTGATTTGCCACTCTATTGCATCCTCCACTTCTTTAGTCTCAATACTGAACTGTCGTTCAACTACCTCCTTCGACAGATTGACCCATGCCAATTTCTTGGTTATTTCTGATCCATCTTCCACCAACTGTTCCTCATGCTGGTGTGTCTCCTTTGCATGGCTATCTCTTAGCAGCCACCTTTTGGGTCTGTTTAGTCTAGACAATTCTCCAGTTCCCTTAACTCTAATTCCCACTAAGTGAGTAACTCAACTGCGTGTTCTCCTTCTGTTGGGACATACATCAGTACCTATTCCCTTTTCATGATAGTCTCAGCTTGCTGTCCTTCTGCTTCATTTGCAACATCTGGACTAGCCTCTCCTCGACCACTTGGTAGGAATATCTCAACTCCTCTAATGATCATAACACTCCCCTGATCCTTCTCCTTGATGTTATAAGTTCTCAACTTCTCATCATCTTCATTCACATGGTTCATAGTTCCGTGTGAATCTCCCTCTGAGTGAGGTCTTCCTTCTTCCTCCTCTTCATCTGGAACTTCCTCCAGATGTCAACTCTCAAATCACCTCATCTCTCCTCCCTTTCCCACCTGACATTCTGAGATTTCTTCTTTGCCCACCTGGAAGTCTATGAGATCTCTTGTTGATCTCACCTCCTCCTCATCACTGAGGCTTCTTCCAAGCTTTGGTTCACAAACATGAATCAATTCCTCTATGTCATAGAGGGTTTCAAGCTCCCTAATCTATCTTCTCGACTCATGTCATTGTTTCCTGGAAACTGATTGTTGGATAGGCCATTTTTCTCTTTGCTTTACTGGCCACTCATACCCCCAGCGTACCTTGGACTCTTGTTGCATCTTCAGTGCTAACCTGTCCATTTCTTCCCTTATCTCATTGAGCTCTATATCGATCTCTACCTTATTTTTCCACTGGCAGTATTCCCTATGATCACTCTTATGAACCTTAGTAGCCATCTTCACTCTCTACCTGCCCTCTTGGAAAGTATGTTGTTCACCCTGTAACTGAGAGCATATCCACCTTCTCCTTCACCTGAAATATATAGATGAAAATTGGGCTCTGATACCACTTGGTGTCAAACTCCCCTCCCCTCCTTCGAGGCTGAATCGACCTCCCAGTCTTGGATCATTTAGGTTACCAAACTGAATGGTTCATCGGGATCTTGATGGAACCGTTTAACTTGACACTGGCCCTTTAATTTCTTGGTGCAGTTATGTGGTACCCACAGACCCTCTCCTCAGTGATTTTAAAATATTAATGCCAATGTTGCTATCTACCCATGCTAGGATTATGTGATAATGGGCTATGATCGTGGGCTATCTCCCTCTGTGATCTCGTACTTTAAAACTTTCACAAGTTGCTTTCTCCTTTTTCCTGATTTCCAAATCGACGAATTCTCCAGGACTAGATCTATGGTCCACCTTCTCCTCATGATCAATGGCTGTGACCAATTCGCAAGTTTGGACTTCACAAGTCCTCTCCTATCCCGACTCTTCTTTTCTCAACTTGCATATCAGTGAAGTGTTGATCTCTCGCCACGTGTCCTATCCCAATGGATGACTAGGATTACCTCAGATTTCCCAGCTCTTCGGGTATTCTCTCCTTGAATTTTCTCAATAGGGTTCTTCCTCTGAAGTGCATGGATCTCCGCCACATACCCCTCTAGATACAACAGTCTAGATTGAAATTTCTCTTTGTGACTTCGCAAAGATCTTTGTTTTCTCTTGGAAAACCTTCTGAAGTTCTAGCTCTCGAACCTCTCGATCTTCTGCCACCTGTCTCCTCCTGACAATGGATGATTTCACTGTCTTCAAGACTTTGGAAAGTCCTCAAAGCCTTTGCACACTTAGCGTAAAGTATTTCCTTTCAAGACTTATACTTTTCTCAAATGCCTTCTACACTCCTTGTAGAGTTCTGCACAGAATCTTCTGTGACATTTCTCAGCTTGAAAACCTTCAAAGTTCCCAATTCCTTTGCGAACTTCCTTGTGCCCTTCTAGCAGTTTCATGCTCTTCCTCTTGATCTTGTAATATGGACTTACAATATCCTGGGTGCACTCCTTGCACTTGTCTCAGTTCTTCGATGGCTTCTCCCTTAGCCTTATGGAAAGGTTTAATGCCTATGCTTTCCTTTGACGATGCACTCTTGCAAAGCCTTCCTTCCTCAAAATGTTCAATAATTTTGGGATTCTCCTAAGGATTCCAACACTTCCAACTATTTTTTACTTGTGCACACTTGAACCAACTTGATGCCCTCCTAGCAGAGTGTTTTAGAGTGTTCATCAACTCTGAGATCTGCTTCATCCCACATAGTATTTCTTTCCAAGGTACTTAACCACCTTGAAAATTATCCCCGAGTCTGTGAATTAACCTGGTGTGCCCTCCTGGAAGCTTCTCTTCTGACTCCACTGAGTTCAGACACACACTCCTTGCATCGGCTCACAGAGTTTGCTTTCTTTGTCATGCACTCCTTGCGTCATCTCATAAAGTTTCCTTTCTCTGTCACGCACTCCTTGCACTTAGCCTAGAGAACCAAACTTAGTTCAACACACTCATGGATAGAAAACTATATCTCTATCCCTGTAGATGATTTCTAACATTCATCTACAATTCTAACGCATGTAAATGACATTCATAACACATAATCCATTACACAGAATTTGAAAAGAGGAAAAACTATCATTTTCTATTAATGGTATAATATCAAATTACAATAGTGGAGTCTGAGAAACAACTGAGTCTTGGCTCTCTGTGTTTCTCTCATGGCTAACCCTGTTGGCATGTTTTACAGGAAAGCATGTTCTTATCATTGATGGCAAGAACATCAACGAACCAAACCTCAAGAGCATAGAGGATGAGAAATCTCAGAAGAGATAGAGAATTCCAGAAGTGTAGATGAGGTCCAACAGAAGGAATCACAGGAGGAGAAAAGATCAAGACCTATGAACACTTAGAAAAACTTCTAAGTCAGAGATATCAGAAGCTAAGGAAGAAGAGAGACAGTGGTCATTGGATTGAACATTGTGAAGAATATGGACCGTTAGATCAGAGTCCAAACAGGAGGAACGAGTGTGCAAGAGAGGGATATATCCCATCCGTTGGATCTGAGTGCAAAGGACCAGCAATCATTATATCTAGTGGATTTGCAAGAAGGATAAGCTCAAGAGGAATACCCAACAACCATCAGATTGAATTAGTGGAAGGATAGGATTAGCAGGGGCTGAGATTTGAGATCTTGATCATCCAAATACCCGTCAGCCATCTGATCAAACCTGAATTCCTGTTAGTTGTCAGATCATTTTCGAGTGGAAGGATAAGATAAACGAGGTAATATCTGAGATCTCATTTATGCAATTTTTTGTCATCAATTCGATCATTCTAAGTGGAAGGACATGATAAGATAGAAGAGTTGCATCACAGATAGATAGAACCGTTGATATGATATCTTGATCAAATGAACAACATTTGTTTCGAGTATAAATATGTGAGGAGGTTAAGCTTCGAAAAAATATCACCTCAAGAATTTAAAGTTTGATATTTGAAATACCCGAAGCTCGAAGATCCAGAGAGCCAAAATACACTCTCGACCATCGGATCATCCAAAGTGAATTTTAGTCGTTAGATAATTCTAAAGTGGAAAGACAGGATAAGTTAGGAAAAGGACATGCTAATCTCAGCGGCCAAGAATCGGGGACTCAGATCTACAGTCGACAGGGCATATCGGACCCCCATGACCTTTATGCCTTTAACCGTGGGGAGGGGGGTCCGAGATGGTGGTATTTTCCATGTGGGACCCTCATACGTGTCACCTTCCTGTTAACACAAACCCCCCTCATTCATTACAACTTACCACCTAACACCCCCTTCGAGTAAACCACCAAACCACTCATACATACCACCTCTGTGCTCCAACGTCACACTCCACTATCTGCTACATGTCACACTCCACTACTGCACTCTTCCTCTACGCTCCACTACACTGCCTACAAGTCTCACCCACATAAGCAAAACACCTTAGCAAGGACATGAGTCATCTGATCTGAAAGATCACTTTAGGTGTATTCTCAACCATTGATCATAGTACAGTGGATGGATAGTGTAATTTTGAAAAGTTGAAATCCCAAAGTTCTGAAGGGAAAAGTTTTGATAACCGTCCATATCAATGTTTGATTAAGTCCTAGCCATCGGATTGAACAATGAAAGGTTGAGTGTAAGGATCAAATTTGACAATTGATTTGTTTCCATGAAATAAACAGTCCAATCTGATCTATCCACTTAGGAGCACTATCAAGATCATAAGATTGACGGTCTGATTGCATTGTGAGGATTGAATATGTGTGAACTTTAAAAAGTTGAAGGAGGGCCACAATCAAAACCATGGTTTTGGAGAAGGGACACGTGGAGGATCGAGGTAAATTGTGGGGCGAAAAGCCGTTTGTTCTACACCACATTTGGATGCACCCATAATCACGTGGTCACATGAGTTCATCGCCCATGTTCATATCGAGGGAGGAGATAGCATGTCGCTAAGATCCACTTCGGATTTTGGGAGATCGGGAAGCTCCTTTTGAATAGGTTTTTGGTCACCATCGGTGGTCACATGAAAGGAAGGGGTTTAGCAAGAAAATATAGTTCCTACTACGATGTTTTTCTCAAGAAGACAAAGGGCGCCAAAGGGATGAGCGCGGTGAGATCGGAAGAGCGTCGTGTAGGGAAAGAGTGTAGATCTCGGTG
>CBVK0100462856.1:0-12052 GCA_900067695.1 Picea abies
CTTAGCGGTTACCTACTCTGTCCTATTACAATAACTAACAATTATTTCCATATAAGAGTCAACACTCAATATCTGCAATCCCTTATAGTCCTTCACGACTTTACAAACAAGCTATATTTTTAAAATGTTGTTTACAAAATATCTCAACAACCCAATTTAATTCTGAGTTAATTTTTGATTTGAAATTTTGTCATTGCTGAGATGTCGTTCCTTTGCCTCCACGCTTGTGTTTTGACTTTGAAGGCGATGCTCCTGCATCATATAATCCCAATACTTACTAAAAATTATAATTCCATAAAAGTATATGATGACAAAATGCTCTAGATGTGGCTGAAAAATGTCATTGACTAGCCACATTGAATTTGTAGGAGCATTGGTGAGGTCAATGTGCATGACCAATCATTCAAAAAGGCCCAATTTGATTTTGAAGATTGTTTTCCATGTATCAACAACATTCACTTGTACATGATGGTAGTCAAACATGAGATCCATCTTGGTGAAGTAGCAGGTGCATGTTCGATGGTTGAGAAAATATTGAATGCAACGGTAATGGATATATGCTTTTAATAATAATCTTATTCAACGCTCTATAATCTGTCACCAACTATCATTCCTATAATTCCTCCTTAAGACAAAGAACGTTAGCAAACCACATGGGGACGTGTTGGCTTTAATTCATCACGTAGTCAACAATGATTGGATCATCTTATATATTTCTACACTTTCAATAGGGGACAACCATTAAGCAAGGGCATTGGGTAATAGGGAACCTCATAGGATGAGTAGTATTTACAAGCTTCTCTTGATGTATGATGCAAAGGTGAAACTTGTGGAGGCCTACTTTGTGGATTGCTACATTGCCAAAGAGGGTTGGGGATCTGGTTCAATGGGTTTTTTAATTTTTAGAACAAAATCATATTCGGATTGGGGACGAAGGAATATGGTGTGGTCTAAAATAGAGTCTTTGTGGATCATTGGCATTGGAGAGTGCACCATGCAAAGGTATTACATGGAGCACTCTTATGAAATTACGATAATGGCTAGAACATTAAGGGGAAGAGGGATTGACTAAAGGAGGTGTAGTCTGATTGGGGACACCTATTATAAGGAATTTCAGTATGGATGTACATTCAATGGCCTCTTTACTAGCGTACGATCCATTGTTAGGGCACATTGAAATGTAAAACAAAAAGACAAGGTATATACTATAGGTACTTCTTGACACAATCATAGTGATAAACTAGAACTAAATTTAATCATGAGTACTTGTCTAGAATCTAAGATGGAGAGTTGGACTTGAAGTTTTAAGAATGTTTGAGTGATTATTACAGTGTCTAATATGAAAATTGTTTGAATTATAGCCAATGTGCCTAAATTCCTTCACTATAGCCTAGTGGATAAAAAGGTTATTTGAATTATGTGCATAACCTATAATAGTTTGTGATTAGGTAGGAGTTGGTTGCCACATCATTGAACTCTATGCATAAAGAGCCTCCCTCTACAAATTGTTGCACAAAAGGTATGATAGTCCATGATTGGGTACGATCTTGTCGTTACATCATTGAGTTTTATGCATAGACAACCTCTCTTGGTAGATTGTTGTTGCTTTTGTTCTGACCGTTTTACAACTATTCTATCGAGATAGAAGATGGCCATAGAGATTTTATTATGTTTTAGTAGATATGCTTTGTGCTTGAAATACACTGAGAAATATCTGATCCATGCATTGACTCGATCTCCATCAAAGGATCTACCAAATCTAGGAAGGATTAGCTTTGGATCACACTGAAGTCTAGGGTTGGTCTGCATTTTTAGTTTGTGTGATGGTTACCTTCAATTCTATCAATTATCCGAGCATAGTTTGCATGACTTAGAGATGTACATATATAAATATAGGTGTTTGGTTGGTCAAATTTTCAATGTTGGTGTCTTAGGAGACGCTATAAACTTATAAAAAAACCACTTTTAAGGGAGTGGTTCTATTGCTAGAGCAAATGATCTATTGCTAAAGCGTGTATACTATCGTGAGGAAATGGATTTTTAATGGAGCATGGATGCACAAGCCTTATATGGAGGAGAGTAAGCCCTCTTATTTTACTTTGCTTGCGTGGCTACAAAAAACCAAGTACATAAGTTTTGATACCAATTCATAAATAATGTAATGCAAAAGATAAAGAAAAGTGGAGTAACTAGAAAACTCGTACACTTCATTATATTATGCTTTCATCTTAAATAGAGTTTCCAATAAATAATTGGAGAAAATAAATATTGATTATGTATTTCATAAACTAAAATATAATATTCTTCAACTACTTAAGAAGTAAACTATAATATCCTTTAACTACTCAAAAATCAGATAAACCATAATATTCTAAGTTTCATGAACGCTTGGCCTTTCTTTCAAGATGGGCACATTCTGCAAGGGCATGTTTTCAAACTATAATATCCTTTTACTACTCACAAATAAAATAAATCATAATATTCTAAGCTTCATGAATGCTTGGCCTTTCTTTCAAGATGGGCACATTCTCCAAGTGCATGTTTTCAAACTATAATATCCTTTTACTACTCACAAATAAAATAAATCATAATATTCTAAGCTTCATGAATGCTTGGCCTTTCTTTCAAGATGGGCACATTCTCCAAGGGCATGTTTTTTCCCAAGTTGTGCATCTTATCCTAGGGTGTGCTTTCTTGTAGGTGGGTGTATTTGTGTATGTATTTCCATTTTCTTTAGATTTGGAGGTATTGAGAAAACCAATTCTATATAAAAGAAAAAAAGATAGTGATAAAATCAATGAAGATGAGCTGAAAATGAGGAAGAAAACATGGAATTAATCATGTATAAAATGGTTGAAGAGTGAGATATCAAGGAAGAAAGATGTTAAATGGATAAAAAAACATTAAAAAAGCTATGTACATGATTGTTGTATGAGAGAAATATGGGAGAACATTTTCAAAAAAAAAATTCACCAAAAATTATATTAGATAATAATTTATTTTTACACTTTTTCATAGAATCCTTATCTATCACACATGCTATTGGATCCATTCCATACAACCAAGGCTAGGCACATCACAATCCTAGATAATCCAAATAAAACCCCACAAAACATGAAAGCTTCTATGAAGTTCTTCAATGTATTCTCTAAAACTAGGGAAAAATAAAGGAGAGTAAAAACTGAAAACTGCACTGATGAAGCAAAAAACTAAGAGTCTCTCAATCGATGACTCTAAATCGAGCTCAAGATTTCAATGCCAATGCCCCGTGACCAGGCATAGTATTTCCCCTCCTTCCTAGACTTAACCGTTGAGGTGGAAGCTTCCACATCCCCGAATGCATCAAGAATGGCCTTTCCCATAAAAGTTGGTATCTTAATCAATGAAGAATTGTCTCTAATAAAGGGTATTAAAGAGTCCAATACCTCTAACGGAGAAGAGTCAACTTGCTCAGCCTCTCTAAAGCCAGGTTCAACCACTGAAGTAGAGTTTGGAGGAACAAGAGAAGAGGGCCTAGGGATAGGAGAATGAAGGACATCTAAAGGTTGAGTAGGCATATGGGTATTTGAAACTGTACAATGTGGTAATAAAGACCCACCCTTCCCCACCCCAGAATCACCATCTCTAGTCCCAAGACTAACAGTCGCCACCCCCACAGGACCGAAAACATTGGAGTCCTTTTTAGCCTTCAAGAAATCAGTAGAAGTAGCAACCTAGAACCAACTATAATTTTCCAGTGCATCACGTTCCCACAGTGATAAAGACTTAAAAAATAATGGGCAAATTTTTTTTAGCTTACCAATCAGCATGACCGGCTCTCAAGCAACAAGGCAAGCTCTGAATCAAGGAAAGATGGACCGCTTCCCAGAAAGTCTTCAGCAATGACGTATTCCAGTGGGTCCTCCCGAATGTCATCTTCTTTGGAATTTTCTTCAACTTTAATTCCACTGCAATCTCTTCGGAGATGTCCAGTACCCCTACACCAACTGCATCGGAATGGAATGCCCATGTAATCCATTCTCTGGATAATAAGATGACCACACCATTCAATGTCTATAGCCTTCGGGAGTCCATCATGCACATCAATACCAACTAGAATCTTACCCATCTTCCTAACATAACTTTCAAATGTTGATGGGTCTATCCAGATAAATTTTCCTAAGGCATTTCCAATCTCTCTTAACTCTCCTTCATTCCACAGAAACAATGGTAATCCTGCCAGGAGGACCCACAGATGTCTGAATTGGAAGTATTATGTTCTAGGGTCGAATGCCACTCTCCACCTTTTTAACATAATGTTAGAACCCCCATTTATCCATAAAGTAATTAACAAAAGATCAACGTCTTCCGACGATTTAACAATAATACCCAACCATCCCTTGTAAGGCACAGGAGCTTAGGTTCATAGCCAAGGATCGGGACCCAGTTTAACTTAATCCAATCCGCCATAGGAGCCTCTGCAAGATATGAGTAGGAGAGTCTACCCATTATTCCACAGAGGGATAGTCTACAAGTTTTTTCAAGGCCAACATCTGCACCCAAGACCATCCTCATATTCCTCTTATTCGACTTCCACACCTTTTTCCGACTATTTAGCTGTGATGTAGGATAATGGTTTCTATAGTTTTTTGAAGCAGCACCACCCTTAATACCCTGACTGATAGTCGAGGATTGTTTTCTTCTCCACTGAGGTAGATTAGACCCCCTTTCAGCCGAGAGATTAATATGGTTATGGCTAATATCAGACTGAGTTTTCAAAATATCACCAGAGAAGTGGTTCTGTGTGTGTTGAGGATGGTCTAAAGGCTGAAATGACTTATTTGATGATAGAAATAACTCTGCATGTGATCTCCCCAATGAATTGACCTTGGAGTAAAGACCTTCTTGAAGCCAAACCACCTCATCATCCACACTCATCAGTGCTCTGACGTCTCCATTTAAGTCAGCTACAGATTTTGAATCCATCATCAAACACTTGTAGTTTGGTAAAAGTGTACAGTCTGAGCAAATCCTCTGAAAAGACGTCGCTTCTGACAGGAACTTTAACTAACTCCACTAAGATAAAACAAATGTTATCAAAGATGAACGTAAAGTATATACCCCACTATTAAGAACCAAATATCAATATAGCATAGAAAATTCTCAGAAAAAAGTACTAATATCCTTTTACTACTCACAAATAAAATAAATCATAATATTCTAAGCTTATGAATGCTTGGCCTTTCTTTCAAGAAGGGCACATTCTCCAAGAGCATGTTTTTTCCCAAGTTGTGCATCTTATCCTAGGGTGTGCTTTCTTGTAGGTTGGGTGTATTTGTGTATGTATTCCCATTTTCTTTGTATTAATTATAGTAGAATTGGAGGTATTGAGAAAACCAATTCTATATAAAAGAAAAAATGATAGTGATGGACATTGATGAGGTTATACTAAAATCAATGAAGATGAGTTGAAAATGAGGAAGAAAATATGGAATTAACAATGTATAAAATGGTTGAAGAGTGAGATATCAAGGAAGAAAGGTGTCAAATGGATAAAAAAACATTAAAAAGCTATGTACATGATCGTTGCATGAGAGAAAAATGGGAGAACATTTTCAAAAAAAAAATTCACCAAAAATTATATTAGATAATAATTTATTTTTACACTTCTTCATAGAATCCTTATCTATCACACATGCTATTGGATCCATTCCATATAACCAAGGCTAGGCACATCACAATCCTGGATAATCCAAATAAAACCCCACAAAACATGAAAGCTTCTATGAAGTTCTTCAATGTATTCTCTAAAACCAGGGAAAAGTAAAGGAGAGTAAAAACTCAAAACTGCACTGATGAAGCAAAAAACTAAGAGCCTCTTGATCGATGACTCTAAATCGAGCTCAATATTGATACACCGGATGACTTAAAATACATCCATATATATTGGAGGACCCTCCATTCCTCCATTCCATCTATAAAAAGTTAATCTGCCTGTAGGTTCCGACAATGCTTATTTTGATAAAATATTCGCCACCTTGTTGAACTCTTTGTAGATATGTGAATAGTGAATAGAATGGAAAGTTGCGGACAATTCCAGAATCCTACTCTTCCATCCTTCAATGGAAACTGACTGGAGATTGCCTTTTTTCTTTAGCCAATCGATGACCACTTTTGAATCTCCCATCAAATGCAGATTCATTAAATTAAGATACTTAGCTAGTGTGAGTGTTGTCCATGCCCCCAGGAGCTCGGTTTTTGTATTTGTTCCACCCCCACAATTGATTAACCATTTGAATTCAGTTGTATCTTTGCATATTATGGATCCCCATGCTCCACTATATTGACCCCCTGTTGTCGCTGCTCCATCGAAAAATACAATGGTGTTCTCCTCCACAAGAGCGATCGACCTCTACTTGGTATTCTGAACTCTTTGAGAATCTAATGTGAATATAGGCGACCCAAGCGATTTATAAACAACATTCCAAATCGATGGAGTTTTCTCTTCGAATATCGTTTTTTTTCTTTCATTCCAAACATACCAGCATGTTTAAGCAACCAAGTTATTTGATACAGTCTTATTCCTTGTCCGTGAATCAAGACACTCCATCAATGAGTTCCCACTCCAGGTATTTTTGAATTTTAGTCTATCCAAAATCCTGGACCATACTTCCTTTGTAAAGGAGCAATTAACAAAGAGATGATCAATATCTTTGTCTTCCTGTTTACAAAGAAAACATACACCAAGACCCTCACATCCTTTGAATTTCAAACCATGACAAATCAGAAGCTGCTTAGTGGAGATAATGGCTGAATAGAAATTTTTGACCGATATGTTTCCGGAGGAATCACCTCCAGTCCAAATTAATTCATCCTTTTTTATTTTCCAGGGAGGTCCTGGCCAATTTAAGTTATTTTATGTAATGCTCCCATTCTACGGCCTGTACCCCTGTGAGTCCCATCTTAACGCTACTCAACCATTGCTCAACTTTGGTTATCAGATCACTTCCATCTGAGGCTTGTGAAAGAACTGTAATATTCTTTTGTTTTAAACATGTCATTGTCTCTGTGATCAAGAGGGAATTTTCACCTATGCTGAGAATATGGTCTCTCCCAACAACGATAAGGTGTCCCAATCTTGGATGCCAAGGAAGCCAATGGGTAATGATGTGAACTGAGTGAATCAAACTCGACCAAATCCTTGATGTTGTGTTGTTCTTTTGATTAGCGAATCTAAACCAATTAATAATCGAAGAATTAGAGAAATATGTGTCCATCACCTCCCTGGAATAAAACCCCCCAAAGAGTGTTTGCATTCAGCGCCAAATTGAAATGTGTAAGGTTGCGAAGTCCCCAACCTCCATTTTTCTTTGGTCTGGACAACAATTCCCAATTGCATAAATGGAAATGCTTCGAACCATAATGCCCACTCCATAGAATGTGAAACATCATCTTCCTGATCTTTATTAGAAAAAATCGAGGAATAAACTCCATTGACATCCAATAGACCGCTTGTCCCTCCAAAATTGATTTAATAAGGATATATCTATTGCCAATCGATAGCCATCTATAGCACCATAAGCTGATCTTCTTTACAATCTCTGACACCAGCTAATCCCAATCACATGCCTTCTAAATCCATGTCTTAAGATGATAACCCAAATAATTAAAGCCATTAGCAAGAGCACTAAAATTGTAATGAAGAAAAGATTTGAAAGGTTCCAATTCACCCTCTGTGAGTCCTTCATAGTGAACCGTAGTCTTCGACTGATTTATAGCCAGTCCTGACGCCTTACAAAAAACAGATATAATAGTGAAAATTTCTTTCCACTCTACTAGGCAAGCCTTTGACATAATGAGTACGTCATCCACAAACAGAAGATGAAGGATATTTAATAATCTGGAGACTTTTATACCTTTTATCTTTCCTTGAATGATGTTATCCTTAAGTAAGAGAGTGAGTCCCTCCATCACCAGAATAAAGAGAAAAGGAGATAAGGGACAACCTTGAGGTAGACCCTTCTGCTTTTGAAAAAATCAATGGCCTCATCGTTTAAAAGGACATAAAAGGTGGAAGATATTACACATGACATAATCCAATTTTTCATTTGTAAGTTGAAATCCCCTTTAAGTAGCATCAACCTAAGAAGAACCCAATCAATACAATCGTATGCCTTCCTAAGATCCATCTTTAGAACAAGCACCTTCAATTTTTTCTTTTTGTTGCTATGGAGGCTTTCGTGCACCGTACCAATCACATCTTGAATTCTCCTTCATTTTAAGAACCCCAACTGTTCTTCTAAGAGAGTTCTGGACAGATAAGGTTTCATACGATTTGCAATGATTTTTGAGATTACCTTATAGCAAAGGTTACACAAACAGATCAGATGGTAGTCTTGAAAAGTGCTCAGCTTGTTGGATTTCAGAATTAAAGTAAAAAAAGTCGAGTTTAAGCTTCCAGGGATAGATCCTAACCTTCTTGATTCTTCCACCATCTCAAGCAAATCCGACCCTACAATATCGAAGAAAAAGGTGAAAAACTCAATAGTCCAACCGTCCGGCCTTGGATTCTTATCCTTTTTAAATAGAAAGAGAATGGATTTCAATTCCTCTAAAGTAACAAGATTATACAGATTACAAGACTCCTCATTGTTTACCATCAGAGGAAAGAGTTCCGTAATTTTTAATTGATCACTAGTACTCGAGGAGGGCCGCCCCTTGTAGAAATTTCTAAAATGAAGGCATGTTGCTTCCTTTAAAGCAAATTGATCTGTAATCTTTCCTCTGAAAGCATCCTTAATCTCCCAAACATGCTTTCATCTGTAATCTTTCCTCTGAAAGCATCCTTAATCTCCCAAACATGCTTTCAATCCCTGTTATGAGTGACACATTTATGAAAAAAAATTGTATTACTGTCTCCACTAGCCATCCATATAGCTCTACTTCGCAACCTCCACTTATCTTCTATACCTTTCAGAATGGTATTTCTTTCTGATTCCATATGTCGCAAAGATGAATCTAACATCAGGTTTGTTGGATCATAAGCTAATCGGGCAATCATTTCTTTAATGTTTAACTCTAGATAATCCATCTTTTCCTTTTTGGGGGCTAATTTCTCTTTGATTAGAACCTTAGCTTTTTTCTTTAAGAAATTAAGCTTCCAAACAATCCTACGTTGTTTGCTTGCTTCAGTCTGGAAAATAAGGTCACTCCAAAGTTTGTTGACCAACTCCACAAAGTCTTGATCTTTCAACCACTAATCATTCAGTTTAAAAGGGACTGTTTTAAAGCGCAGAGGAAGATCTAGTTGAAGAAATATTGGCGCATGATATGATATATATGGGAGCTCCACCCATAATCTATAATGGCCAACATCAAATAACATATCTTCAGCAGCTAGAAATCTATCCAGCCTCCTTGCAATCACATCCTACCCACTCCGCCCATTTCACCAGGTAGGGATGAGCTTTGTCGGCTTCACATCAATGAGTCTGTTTGTAGAGAAAAGGTCTCTATAATATAATTCCTACGTCCCTGTCCCAAAAGATCCTCCCCAAACCTCGTCCGGAGATAATACAATATTTAAGTCTCCTACAATGATAAGATTCTTGATTGCTAAAATACCATTGTCTTCAATAGACTTCTAGAACTGAAGTCGATCGAAACACGGTCCATACATATTAAGAATAACCAGGATTCTGTCGTTTTTTAAACACCTACTTGTTAACAACAATCCACCAATAGTAAGGAAAGGAACAAATTCATAAATAGATGGATCCCAAGAGACTAAGATTCCCCCTGATTTGCCCAAAGAATTTACTACACTTGACACCCAAGAAGGTCGTAATCGAGTCATGAAATCCCTTGCTCTAGGAGCATCTACTAGGGTTTCTTGTAATAAAACTATATCAAGGTGATTAGTTTCCAAGAGTCTCTGAACCGAGGCCATTTTTAGGGTACTTCCAACCCCTCTGATGTTGAGGGACATTAATAACATTATTTAGTCCTCACGAGGGATTTACATGCTCTAAGAGCCCCATTATCGGTGGAGCGGGTGATCTCAACTTCAGTTTTTGAAAGAATTTGTGCCTGTTTTTTCCGTGTACTACGGGTCTTTAAAGGAGATAATTCAATGTCAATGCCCCATGACCAGGCATAGTATTTCCCTTCCTTCCCAAACTTAACCGTTGAGGTGGAAGCTTCCACATCCCCAGATGCATCAAGAATGGCCTTTCCCATAAAAGTTGGTAGCTTAATCAATGAAGAATTGTCTCTAATAAAGGGTATTAAAGAATCCAATACCTCTAACGGAGAAGAGTCAACATCCTCGACCTCTCTAAAGCTAGGTTCAACCACTGAAGCAGAGTTTGGAGGAACAAGAGAGGAGGGTCGAGGGATAAGATAATGAAGGACATATAAAGGCTGAGTAGGCATATGGGTATTTGAAACTGTACAATGTGGTAATAAAGACCCACCCTTCCCCACCCCAGAATCACCATCTCTAGTCCCAAGACTAACAACCGCCACCCCCACAGGACCGAAAACATCGGAGTCCTTTTTAGCCTTCAAGAAATCAGTAGAAGTAGCAGCCTGGAACCAACTAGAATTTTCCAGTGCATCACGTTCCCACAGTGATAAAGACTTATAAAATAATGGGCAAAAAAAATTTAGCTTACCAATCAGCATGACCAGCTCTTCAGGCGACAAGGCAGGCTCTGAATCAAGGAAAGATGGATCGCTTCCCAGAAAGTCTTCAGCAATGACGTGTTCCGGTGGGTCCTCCCGAATGTCATATTCTTTGGACTTTTCTTCAACTTTAATTCCACTGCAATCTCTTCGGAGATGTCCAGTACCCCTACACCAACTGCATCGGAATGGAATGCCCACGTAATCCATTCTATGGATAATAAGATGACCACACCATTCAATGTCTATAGGCTTCAGGAGTCCATCATGCACATCAATACCAACCAGAATGTTACCCATCTTCCTAACAGAACTTTCAAATGTTGATGGGTCTATCAAGATAAATTTTCCTAAGGCATTTCCAATCTCTCTTAACGCTCCTTCATTCCACAAAAACAATGGTAATCCTGCCAGGAGGACCCACAGATGTCTGAACTGGAAGTCTTATGTTCTAGGGTCGAACGCCACTCTCCACCTTTTTAACATAATGTTAGAACCCCCATTTATCCATAAAGTAATTAACAAAAGATCAACGTCTTTCGACGATTTAACAATAATACCCAACCATCCTTTTGTAAGGCATGAGAGCTTAGGTTCATAGCCAAGGACCGAGAGCCAGTTTAACTTAATCCAATCCGCCATAGGAGCCTCTGCAAGATATGAGTAGGAGAGTCTACCCACTGGTCCACAGAGGGATAGTCTACAAGTTTCTTCAAGGCCAACATCTGCACCCAAGACCATCCTCCTATTCCTCTTATTCGACTTCCACACCTTTTTACGACTATTTAGTTGTGATGTAGGATAATGGTTTCTATAGTTTTCTGAAGCAGCACCACCCTTAATACCATGACTGATAGTCGAGGATTGTTTTCTTCTCCACTGAGGCAGATTAGAGCCCCTTTCAGCCGAGAGATTAATATGGTTATGGATAATATCAGACTGAGTTTTCAAAATATCACCAGAGAAGTGGTTCTGTGTGTGTTGAGGACGGTCTAAAGGATGAAATGACTTATTTGATGATAGAAATAACTCTGCATGTGATCTCCCCACTGAATCGACCTTGGAGTAAAGACCTTCTTGAAGCCAAACCACCTCGTCATCCACACTCATCAGTGCTCTGACGTCTCCATTTAAGTCAGCTACAGTTTTTTAATCCATCATCAAACACCTGTAGTTTGGCAAGAGTGTACAGTCTGAGCAAATCCTCTGAAAAGACGTCGCTTCTAACTGGAACTTTAACTAACTCCACTAAGATAAAACAAATGTTATCAAAGATGAACGTAAAGTATACTCCACTCTTAAGAACCAAATATCAATATAGCATAGAAAATTATCAGAAAAAGTACTCAACGCCTTGAAAAAGAGATAATTTCAAATAATAAGACTC
>CBVK0100462857.1:0-12051 GCA_900067695.1 Picea abies
AACATCTTAGTTAATACCTCCCTAGCCAAGAGGGAGTGTTGATGTTTTGGTAGCTGCGAGAGGTATTAACCTCCACATGTAACCTATCACTTAGAATAGAATATTCTGGAAGCAAGTGAACCATTAAACAAATGTGTGGAAACCCTAGAAGACGAGTCGGCCAAGCAAAATAAATAATATTAGAATATTATCTTCCAGAAATACAAGTCGGCTCCACGGGAAAAAGATAACCAAAAAATATAATTACCAGACAGTCAGGTCGACCCAGCCAGAAAATTCACTAGAAAAATTAATATAAATAGAGGACATTTTAGCTCATTTGTATACCCAATCAGAGAACAAGTTTTGTGGAGAGATGTAGTCGGTCATCTCTTAGTTTTGGTCTCTCTCTAGCGCTATCAAGTGATTCTCTTGGTGATATTATTTCTAAGTATGGTGCAAGGTTGAGAGAGTAGTGTAGTTGCAGCTATTGCAGTTGTGTATGGCACTTATTATGTGGATATGGAGACACTCTCTCTTGTGTGCTACCATTGGAGAAGGAGCACTCTACTTGTATTGAGTTGTTGCTGCAGTTAGCAGCTAGGGTTTATCTGTTAGTTCTAGAGTAGGATTGCCGAAATTATTCTAAGGTTAGTGTCCTTGGGGGTTGCATATGTGAATGCCTATGGTTGGGTGACAATGATGTGACATTGTCTATGGTTAAACGAGCATACTAAAATTTCAAAACCATGTTGGTTGGAAGTATCATTTGCGTCATTCTATTCGAGACTATAATCATCAATGTAATGTTTACTTACTTTGAAGTTGAATATTGAACTCTTTTTAATTATTGTTGTATTGGTTTTGAGTAACTCTTAAAGTTTTAAGTTCCCCAATAATTTGAAAATATCAGTTTTGAATTTTCATAAGGTTTGGTGGTGTTATTTCACTTCAAGAACTATCTCTAACTTTAATAGAAAATGGCATATCAATGTGATATAAGTATCATAGCCATGCCAATTTGATTCGAATTATCATGATCATGCCAATAATATTCATCAAATACATCATGTTTGTGAACAACTATGACCTCCTCTTCTAATTCAAAGAGCCAATATGCCTTAAACGCTTCTATGTAATTTATAAAAATACATTTCTTGCTATTATCCTCAAGGTTATATGTTCCTTTTTCAAAATATGAACGTAAACAGTCCACCCAACCACTCTAAATGAACATGGTTTCTTACCCCTGTATGCTTCTATGATTATGATGTTTGTGATATATTTTTGTTGGAACTATGTCAATAATATATATTTGGTATGAACTTCTTTAATTAAAAATCATTTGAGAGGATTTAGATTTGAGTGTGTTTCACTCCCTATTTACATTAATTTTCTTTTCTTTAGCACGAGAGGATTTAGATTTGAGTGTGTTTCACTCCCTATTTACATTAATTTTCTTTTCTTTAGCACACCACTTTGGTTGGGAGTATGTGAATAAGTTATTTATTTTGAATTCCATGAGATTTGTAGTAATAATATAAGTTCTTAGACTTTTAATTTTCACTACCATCAAATTTTGGGAATTTTTATTTCGTTTTTAGTTTGCTTTATAATTATATCTTTTAAGCCTTCGAATGTATGAACTTTCTCTAATTTTTATTTGAAAAATTATACCCATATTTTGACTTTGTTTACACATAGCTTACAAAGGTTGGAATTTGATGGTTAAAATTCACATTGATGGGAATTTTGGTTGATGGGAATTTTGGCCATAGGATATGGAATTTTGGCCATAGGATACGATCTAAAATTTTAGCTTCCCATCACAAGCATAGAAAATGCATTTGAAGATAAAGTTAAAACCATCAAAATGATAGGCATAGCTCCTTCACAAATTCCAACATTGTATCTTAGTGTTTCTAAAAAAAATTATGGTTTTGTACCAAGTCAATCGATTTCACTCAAATAGCCCATGTCAATTAATTGTTGGAAAAATCAAATAAATAGATGTTCAATGAAGGAAGGTTTTTTTAACCTAAGCATGGTACTGATTATTGGAGAGGTTTAGAGAATTGAAAACTTGTATGGATCCCAATGAATAAGGAACAAGACCGCTTAGTTTATTTCCAATGAGGTTTATTTTAGTGAGACCATTGTAGATCCCTAATGTGTAAGGTATGAAACCAAAGAGCATGTTATGATACTAGAGCATATTGTTCAATAAGCTCAAGTCTCCAATTTCATTCGGCAATTCACCAAAGATGCCAATTTTATTTAGCAATTCACCAAAGATGCCAATTTCATTCAGCAATTCACCAAAGATGCCATTATTTCTAGCATCTATTCTAGACAATAATAATTCCTACCCAATTTCTTGATGGAATCTTCCTAAGAACTAATCGCTTTTTATGATGAAAATAGATTTTTTGCATTTATGTTTTCTTGATTCATTTCACCCTCAAAATTGTTGAAGATCAAATTAATTATGGTGGAATTAGGTAATCCCCAAAGATGGGGTGGTACCCTACCACTCAAAATATTATTTCTTAATCGAAAGCATTCAAGCTTAAACAATCCCTATATGATTTGGGAATCTCACATGTAATTAAATTTTGCAGAACAAAATAAAACAATTTACCTCTTTATAGATATCTATATCTAGGTGCAACATACCAGGTGCAACATACCAGTGAGCCCATTATCCAATATTTATATGGTATTGAAATCAAACAAACTACCAAGGCTTTGAGGTAATGGGCCAATGAAATTGTCCCTATACATAGATAATTTTCTATGATACCATAACTTGCCAAACTATTTGGATATTTTCCTATAAAATGTTCAAAATGGAGTTAAAGAGATACCAAGTTTTTCAATATTGCAAGCTCAGAGAAGTCCCATTGAGCGAGTATTAGAAGCACAAAAGTACCTCAAGGATATGAGGTTTCTAAAGCTTAAATGGATATATCTTGTAATATAACCATAATAGAGTTCTAATTGATATGGTTTCATAAGCCTTATGATTCCTTTTGGTACAATTCATGTTAAAGAATTGTATATTACCATGAGTCTCTCATTTGGGTTGCTAATGCATGATATAAAATATCAAGAAAACACCAAACCTAGCCTAATTCTCGATTTATGGCCATATCTAGACAATATCTTGGATGAATCCTTAGATATATGAATCTTGTAAGAATGAGACTGAAGCAGTGTATTAATATCTAAAGAACTCCATTACAACCCACACTACCCAATGCAAATAATTGATTAAATACTAGGAACTAAATATCATCCACTTAGCATTTGATCCTAATCCTCCAAATAGTTGTTGGCATGATTTTCTCTTTTTGTTTTTTCATTAATTAAAAGGGAGAAATATATAAAGGAACTTGTACTGTACCCGACCACCTCGGTGCCTGTTGGGATGGCAGGGTACTGGGAAATTTCCAAATTTCCCTCTGATATTACCCATAAATTCTCAACTATGTATCGATAACATATTATCGCTTATCACATGGTTTAATTAAACATGTAGATTCATGCAAAACACATTAACAATTCACGAATGCATATATATACACAGATTAAATTATTTTATAAGCATACAACAAATTAACACATAATTATACAGTGTAACAATAAAGACACATGGAACTTATCTTTTATGAAAGAATCAATTGGTTGTAGACCTACAATGTTTCACCCAGCCATAGATCTCACTGCTCATAAACTCAGCGGCGGATCACCCCCAAACTAGGGCTATGAATCCACCAAAGCAAAGGATTCCTAAGCCAACCATGGCCCACAATCAGTACTAACATGGTCTAGGTCAAGGTACCAAACCTCAACAACACTCCAACCTACAGTCTCTCATTCACCATCAGCCCACACAACCTAAGGTAGTGTGCCCCATTCTCCATACCGTAGTCCCTCGGGTTGCACCCCTACCCTTCCAGGGCTCCAACACAGGTCGACCAAGAAGTCTCAGAGCACTGCAGCTCCAAGAGTTCTCGCTTCCCTTAGAGGTATCCAAGTACCCTCCATGCCTCATACCAGGGAACCTGTCCCCACACTTCTCCTTCCAGGGCTCCAGCCTTCCCCAAGGCAACCCAAGGAGAAGTCTACACACACTCGAGTCCACCCATGATCCATGGGTAAACTCCATAGTCTGGGTCACCATCTTTCCTCAAGGCCACTTCTCTAGCCAACCTCCTAGGAAGAAAATGAATAGAATGGAGAATTAAACCAAATCCCCCCCTTTTTAAATATGCATGTTCCTTTTTAAATTACATTATTATATAATATAATAATATAAAGGGTTATATTATTATATAGTATAATAATATCAAGGCTTAGGGAATTATTATACTATATTTTCTTAGACTTCTTGGCTTAAACTCCCTTTAGTACCTAGCCCTTATCCCCCTTTCTCATTCGTGGAGTCTTAGCCCCCCATACTCTTTCGTCCCTTGGTCTGCAGCCCTGATGTTATTTTAATAATTAGTGCATATGTACACTTTATAGTGCAATCTCTCTAGCCTTTGATCATCTTTACAGGTGCTTCAGCCCGAACATACCGGCTCACCAGCCTAATTATCATATATAGGCACTCTTGCCCGATCATACCGGCTCACTAGTCTAAGTATCATATGTACAATATATTTACAATCTGGGGATCAATCCGGGGTATTACATTCCCCTCCCCCTTATTTATGCATTGTCCTCAGTGCATCTATATACACCTGTACAATAAGAGTTCGTCAAAATTCTACAACAATTGCTTTGATCTGCTTGTACAATATGTGTACCCGCTGGACCTGAAAGTTCTCTTCGTGCTCCATCTTTCTTGATAGCCAAAACCGACATAGTCATCATCTTACCTATAAGTAAAACACAAGAATAAAATAATTAGCACATGCAATCAACAAATTCATGTACACTTTGATAAATAGTTTAACCGATAGCATAAAGTTGTAGATGAATGTTCAGAAACCCAAAACTGAGCACTCGTTACTTTGAAGCTCTGTGGCACTTTCACCACCAACGGAGTGATGAAGTTGTTTCCCACTAAGTGTATGCAAAAGTTGGCATAGGTTGCTACATGATCTCTCTATCCAATACTAAATAGGGGTGTTATAACCACTGCTAGGCCACAAAATATCTCCTTGTCTTCCTACCAACTCTCAAACGTCTCCTTTGATGCCACATTAGAGTACATTATGCGGTTCAAATTTCTGTTGTTGAATATCTGATTTGAGGACTATATTAGATAGCTGAGTTTTTTTCACAGGAATATAATCTACAGTTCTATCCCGAGTAAAATATGTATTCCATAGGCTGCCAATATGTGCCATATCCTTTGACCTTAAACTTCATAAGAACGTTTATCACCCTTCGTGGAACACAAAGGATAGATTCAGACAGCTCCTTAAAGATATAAATATAATCAAAGCCCATTTGTGTATTCTCCTGTGTTCTAACCAAGTCGATTTCATTTCTGCTAAGCACAACAGATTGGTCTTAATCTAATATTGTTTTGAGCCAGCATTGTTTTATGTTAATAAGTAAATTCCCATGCATCAATGACAGAACAAAAGAGAGATTTCAACTCTCTGACAGACCGCCCTCGAGTGCTCCAACACAAGTTGCTATTTGATCCTGACCCTGTCTCTCAAGCTCAACAACACAGGAGTCCACTGTGGGACCAAGGTTTACAAATCTTTGCAAAACTTCCACATACGAACTTCTAGCATGGAGTTGGAGATGCAGTTTTATAAGCTATGGATCTCCATAGCTCAACCCTGCATACACAAAGCCATTATCTAAATAAGCAATAGTTGAAGCTGCACGTGTCTCCCTCATTCTGGCACATCCCACTAGTGTCTTTCCAGGAGACATCGGGTCATTAGCATGACATCCCTTATCCAGAGTCGCTAAGACCGTATTCTTAATGCAACTTGCTACATCTTCCTCACCAAAGCCATACTTCAAAAGCATTGTTGCACTGAGAACCATGGCCAAAGGATTTGCTTTGTCCTGGCCAGCAATATTCGGAACCAAACCATACACAGGTTCCAAAAGTCTTGGCCCTGATTCACCAACAATGGCAAATGGAAGCATTCCAATACTTCCAGTTAGCATAGATGCTTTAGGACTGCCACTTTAAGAAAACAATGCTCCCAGCTCTGAAACAGATGGTTATCGAGTGTTTTAGCCTAACTCATTGAAGATGTATTTTCATTTCATATTTTCATCCTACTTTAGCATTGTTGGCCACTTTGGTCCATAACCTGTCGGCCCTCGGTGAGTTCAAACCGTCTCCCCCTTTGAAGAGAGTCATTATAAGGATTCCAACAAAATTAAAGAACACCCCATATCCATTAAAACAAGTTTTGAAGGTATATGCTTGTCTCGAACTGGTTTCTTAAAGCATATCCATTATAAATTGAAACCAAAGATGGCAATGTAAAAAAAAAAATAATGCACATAGATATGCACCTAGTGCAAATGGAAGAATTAACCCAGTGGTACCCTCTACAAATGAACAAAGTTGATTCACAGTGATCCCAATCAGCAAAAGAGCCATTGCTTCCCACTGCATTGTTGAGAACTTCCAACGCATGATGATTTTTAACAAGAAGCAATAACCAAAACATTGGAGTTGCTTAACATCTGCACTGTCGCTTTTTTCGTCAGGTTGCAAGAAATCTCACTCCCACAAGGAAACTCTCAATATCTGAAACCACTCCAATGTCCCTCTTGGAAGCCAAGGCATCTCGTGGTTGAGCTATTTTCTACACCGTTGATTGGAGAGACTAGAAGGAGAATCGAGACCATAATTTTCTTCCTCAATAACTACTTTATCATATATCTAAATTGATTCACATAATGAACCATCAATATAAGAATCATCATTGCGCTACATAATCTCATTGTTCTCGGAACTAGTTTGCATCAATATACTAGCGGCAACAATAATACGAATATTGTTTTGTTGTGTAATCGTGTGCTATGACTGCCTTCAATTTTGCTTATATGATATCAGAGCGGCAGAGGGCTTAGCTCCCGCACGGGAGAGCCTAGGAAAATGAGCGGGAGAGCCTAGGAAAATGAGATCCTGTGAGATGTGAGATTGGGATAACCATAGCTGTGTAGATTAAATAGAATAAGCGTGTGTGTTTCTGTTCTTGAGTTTTTTGTGTGTCTGTGTGTTAACAGTTGTTCGCTGTGAGAAAAGACAGTGAACCATTGGAGTGTTTATTTGCCGCTAGAGATAGTAGTTGCAGACGCTGCATAGAAGAATCTCTGTCATTTGTGTTGTGTGGAGTGGAGATCTACATAGGACTGTTTTCAACTCAAAATCTGTTGAATCTACTGTAGCAGAAGTCCAAGCAGAGTCGGCAGAAGAGTAAATTTTGCAGGTAGGCTTATAAGCCAAAAATCATTTCAAATCTGCGTCTTCTCGTGCTCAATTGTGTTGAGATCGAAGAAGAGGAAGACGGCCCGTTGCCTGCCTACCTGATTAAAGTTGTCGAGAATTATGGGCAGTCTCAGGACGGGGCCTTATGGCCAGATTTGTAGGCCTGAAATTTGTAGTAAAATATGTTTGTAATGTTATTGGGTCTATGTGTAGTATTCATTGTTTTTATTTGGTGTATTAGCATTATATTTTGTTTGAAAATTTTATAATGCAGAACCAATGAATTGAACAGAGGAACATATCTTGCTAATAGTTTTTGTGTATTTCGGTGCCATGTAAGAACATGTTCACTAATTGAGTATGTAAGAACATGTTTATTAGTTGAGTATGTTTACAACTCTGTTAAAAGCTACAGATTCTTGTTGTACTTTGGTGCTTCAAAATTATCAGTTACAGGTTGTTTGTATATATTTGTAAGTTTGTTTGTGAAGAATGTCAGTTGTATGATTGACTACTGAAAATATCTAGTAATTAGATCACTATCCTATATAACTGTTGAAAAAGTTGTGGAGAAGAAAGATCCATATCTAGTAATTAGATCACTATCCTATATAACTATTGAAAAAGTTGTGGAGAAGAAAGAGCCAGATTTTAGAGTGGATAAGAGTGCTGATGAAAACCATATCAAGACAAATATCTATGTGGAAATTTGAGTATTGTAATTATGATATAATATTTGTAATGTAAACATTATGGGAAGGTGTTGGAATAATGCTTACAATATAATTGGTTTGAGTTTGGTTTGAATCAGTTGGAGGTACAATATAATTGGTTTGAGTTTGGTTTGAATCAGTTGGAGGTTGTTGAGAGATTCTCTCAACCCCTCTCTCTATGTTTAGAATAAGTTGAATCTGAATCCAACTATATAATTGTGTTGTAATTATGCAGAATGAATGTAATAAGAATATTATTTTGTTGAGTAATCTTGTGCTATGACTGCCTTCAATTTTGCTTGTAGAGGAGAGGCTTAAGAAACTAGATTCATAGACTGTGGTATCAGCAGCAGCGTATATGGCTCATTTCCAGCCGCATCATTAAATGTCTCAATGTACCTTGGAACAACTCTTTGTTTACAACTGAGGAATCATCACACCATAGCACTTGATTTTCTAGACAATGGAACTCGAAATCAATGGGAAATGTATTGTTATGTTGCTGAAATAAATTTGAAGAATTCAGAATTCATAGCAGGCGGAATCCTGGGCGCTATAACAGTTGAAACCCCATCCCCACACGAAGCAGAGATGCCCGCAAACTTGGCATTGGCAGGGAGCATGAATTTCCTCACGAATTTAGGGTTTCTTTTTATTTCCATGAAGGATATATCACCAACTTACATCCCAAACGTGAACCAAAGAGTCGACCCAGGAGGCTGGCAGATTTAAGCCTTAGCAGATAGCTTGTGTTGATTTTGTTTTTCAGCGTCAAACGAAGACTACCTATATGCAAATCGATACCAGCTCACAGATTGAACACTTCATATTCGAGCCTTTGGAACTGTTGGTAAGGTTGAGCACCAATGTGGTCTTCTTCTATAAAATGCAAAGGAGTATGAAGGCAAATATTCTTTCCAAAAGATGAAATCTAAATCAGCATAATGATACTTCTACATGTTTGATCAGCTTCAGTTGATTCTCTTTTGCTTGTGGGGTAAGAGGCTGATGGAGAGACTTTTTATCAAAATTTGAAATCCAACCCAAACAATTTAGAGTTTGGAATGTTGATAGAACCCTAACAAGTAAAGGGCATAAGGAGTTTACATAATCTACATCCACCAGTTCAACCTATAATGTTACAAAATGGATTCTGATATCTCCCAGCAAAATCATTTTTTTTTCCATCACAATTGAATGAATGATTTCTGACATGACATGGATGCAAGCTAAACAAGGGAGCTAACCATGTGAAGTTTCGAATGAATTAGGGAAACACTAAATAGTAGCAGAAAAGAGCTACAAAGTTGTAGATAAGGACAAAGAAGAATGAAGAAACGATAATAACTATAATTGATAAAACCATATTAAGTATACTACTAATAAAATCTGTGTTTTTTATTAATTTGATCAAGAAATATTCACCTCCACTATGCGGCATTGTCATAAGGTAGGAGAAGTATGGGGAGGTTTGGAAAGTAAAGAAAAATAGGAAAATGCAGCTTAAAATTGCTGCAACAGAAAAAAGTAAATAAGTATGGGAAAGCACAGCTTAAAAGTTGAAACAGAAAAATATGCGAAAGTGCGCCAATACAATCATTCAACAAATTGAAATTCAGATACTTCAGATTCAGATGATCACTAAATTTAGTTTTCAATAGAAAATAGAGTTTATGCACATTAGATCTAGTGTCTTCATTTTTAAAGTAAATTGTTGTGCATTAGAGCCATAGAATATTTAGGAATTTTCTGTGGCTGTAAAATAAATAAATAAAATGAGCTATAAGTAAATAACTACACCTAGAATCTGAAACACTTAAATTTCAGTAGTCAAATATTGAGGTTGTGTGACACAGTAACAAGTGACATATTCAGTAGATAACACTAAGGGTTTGTGATAATTGAAGTTTACTACACATGTACAATGGTTGTTGACGTGTGGAATTATGTTTTCCATGTAGCATTCTGAAGATAAAACTTGAAATGACCATCTTATCATGGGTATGTCTACTACCTATTTGAGAGGAAGGGCTAACTCAAACCAAAGAATCCACTTAAGAGATTGCTCGAAACAGTTTAAGGATTTTGGTTGCAACACAAGAGTTCTCCAAAAGCGCTGAACATCATACTTAGAAAGTTTGTTAACAAGTTCACCTGCAAAGGAAAAGTTCAGGAAATGCATGTTGAATGACACTCTTGTGAATATATTTGGATTGGATTGTGGCTTATATAAAAAGGAATGATAAATTATATCCTAACTTAATTCTTTAATTTTGGGATTTAGAGAAAATTAAGTTATATCCCTTTCACTTGTTTCCAGTACATAGAGGTTTTGAAAAATCCATGTGCCTTCCTTGTGAATTAAAAAACTTAGGAGGGCGTGTGTTTGAGACTTCATGAACTGTATTGTCTTCGTCTACATCAAGAAATAATCCAAATTTGCTATAGCCCTCTTCTCCATTGCTAGAACTTGACTCTGTATTGCGGATGGAAGAGAGAGAGAATTCGGCTTTTTGCACCAAAATGTTGATCTCCAGTTGTGTATTGGTTTGGCACATGTGTCCAGCACTTTAATCCTTAATAAATCCATGCTCAATGTGGCATTCCCCAAATCACCCATTATATGTATATTCTTATCAATTTATAATAAAACAATTTGAGAGGCCTGGAGAATTTGGGGTACCTGACCTGTTGACATCCAAGCATTTGTTCCTCAACACTAACAAGTCCTAGACCAGTTTGTTCTCAATGAAATCCCCGTGCCTACACATTAGGCCAAACACATTTTTTCTATAGAAAATCTGTGACTGGGTACACAGAATTTTCTTCATTGTGTATAAAATATATTATTGCACAGAGAATTCTCGGAAGATTCCATGTGATCAAATTCGGATTTATGCCTGTAGCTTTCATTATGTGCATAACCCGCAATCATGTAGTCCATGACACAGTATTCCATATGTGCATTTTCTCAAACATCTGTTGTTCATCCCATATTCTATTGCATTTCACATACATGTCAACAAGGGCACTAGAGACAAAGACATATACCTCAAATCCGGTTTTGATGATGTGAGAATGAACCTGCTTGCCAAAATCCAAAGCTGGTAGGCTAGCAGATACACCAATAACACCGAGGAAGTTGATATGATCCCGCTCGATGTCTACCTCTACATTTGGAAAAACAACCTCATTGCCTCAGCAAAGTGCTTGTTCTGCAAATATCCCGTCAGCATTGCATTCCATGAGACTAACATCCTTTCTTGCATTTTTTCAAACACATCGCATGCATTTTCCATATTCCCACATTCTGCACAAGCACTGAAATAGCTAGCATAAGTGATCTCACTTGGCTTAAAACCAGCTAGCTCCATTTCACCAAAAAGGTCAAGAGCTTCATTGCAACGCCCATGGCATGCATATCCAGCAATTACCACAGTCCAAGAAACCAAGTCCCATTCACACATTATGTCAAACATTTTGTGTGCTTCCTCAATGTTGCCACCTTTTGCATACAGATCAATAAGCACGTTCCCAAGAACGATATTTGAATCCAACCCACTATTAATAATGCAGATGTTGTAATTGCAAATGCGAAAAAACACAATCACACGGATCATAAACACATAGATTTTAGGTGGTTCACCCAAACGTTGGGCTACGTCCACCAAGCAAAGGTATCGGTTGTCTTATTATTCAAATCAAGGAGATTACAGCAGCTCACTCTTTCTCATCTCTCACTCAGCCTCTATGGGCATATATCAATTTATAGCAATGTACATTAGAAACTGATTATTGAATGCGCTCATAACTAAATTCTAACTAGGTCTTATTGGTTACAACCAACGCTAGATTATAGGATCTAAAATCCTAATCCTAAGAATTTGTTGTCACCGTTTAACAATCTCCACCTTGACAACAATTAACCTGATA
>CBVK0100462858.1:0-12051 GCA_900067695.1 Picea abies
TAATATATCAAATAATAATAAGAATGCACTTTGCAGTTACATTATTTTAACAGAACCAAGCACGTCCCATCCAAAGGCATCTCGTGGATGGGAGCCTGGTAAATGCATTCCACAGTCGAAAAAACCTCCTAGATATCTCATAAGCTCAACAAGAGTTGGAGAACACACATAGTTCACCAGAGAGCACACGCTAATCGACAAGTTCTTAGGGCTTTGGCCCTCTAAGCATGAACTAATACGATGGATTAAATACTGGTGGAACCCCAAAGGATACTATGAGGTACAACTTAGATCCAAAGGCTTCTTCATGATCATCATGTATAACCTCGAATGCCAGGACAAAATATTTGATAATGGGCCATACTTCTACAACTCGGTTGGGTTATTTATGCAATTCTGGATAGATCGCTTCAGCCTGGAAAGGAAAGACTTCACAATGGCTCTAGTGTGGATCACACTATACTCCTTGCCTCAAGAGTTCTGGCTCCAGTGTGGATCACACTATACACACTGGGGCGATATGTCAAATCGTCGGATGCCACAAAGCAAAGAAAATACACATCCTATGCCTAAATCTATGTCTATATGGACATCTCAAAAGCTTTACCTAGATATGTTACTCTGGAATATCAGGATGAGGACTAGCACCAAACAATCAAATAGGAACACATCCCATTTTGATGCAATAAATTCCATGAGCATGGTCACCTCTTCTGAGACTGCCCCCTGAATGCCCAAGGGCCCAAGGCTAGAGAAAATAAACAAAAAAATGGCTTTACCACAGTCACAGGAAGGAAAAAGAACCCGCCAAGGAGGCAGAATCCATACACCACCCCCAAGATCCAATGAAAACTCCTATGAAGTTATGAACCAGATGTCGAAAGATGAAGAGATCCAAGATCCACATAAATCGAAGAATCAAGAGAAAGGGAAGAGCCAAGAAATGCACACCTCTACACAAAATAAAGAAGCAAACCCAGAAGACAAAGGGGGGGAAAATGGGGACATCCAGATGCAGCTGGATGAATAAGATCTAGCGGGCATCGATCTTGAAAAACTTGAGGAAGCTCTCAATCAAAAGGATCTGCATGCCCTCCTTGTAGAAAAAATCCGCAAGGTTCACAAAGTCTTTCTAGACTCCACAATAGGATCCACAATGTGGCTGGGTATAGCAACAGATCCAAGCTCAGAATCAAAGCGCACGCCATAGGAAATCAAAATAAGGGGATGAAAATCTATCCAGATACTTATCAAAGAGGCAGGGTATATCACACTCAACTCTGGGCAGATCCAAAGGCTCTGAGAGGGATACCTCCACCCACCTCCACAATCATTAGGATGAAGATCATCACCTGGAACATTAGGGAATTCAACGACAGATCCAAACAAAGGATCCTCCAAGACTGTATTCGTGCAGAAAATCCAGATGTCCTCCTACTACATGAGACAAAATGCGTTAGAGTAGAAGCATAAACCATCTTCCACCGTAGCTGGCATGGGTGTGATTTCATACATTCTGACTTCCCAGGTGCATCTGCTGGTTTAACAATATTATGAAAACCCAACATAATCACACTGAACCGAACCTTCTCCACCATAGACACGCTCATGACACACTTCACGGTCACATGGTCGACCCAGGAAGGAGGCATCACAAATGTCTATGGACCGCAGAGCCAAAAGGACAAAGAAAGCTTCATGAAATGGATAATTCACATCAAAACACTATTGAGCATGCCCAACTGGGTACTAGGGGGAGACTTCAACATGATCCCGATGCTCGAAGAGAAAACTAGAGGAACTAAAAGGCTAGAGAAAGACAATGGTAAGTTCAAAACACTCGTTGACCAACTAAATCTATTTGATATTGAAACCCGCAATGGCATTTTCACCTGGTCCAATTGCAAAATTGGACATCAGCAGGTGGCATGCTGTTTATACCATTTCCTTGTAGCGGACGAACTGTTAGAGAAGGATCTTGCCATGTAATCCCTTATTCTTCCAAAGGAAGGTTCGAACGATCTTGCCATGTAATCCCTTATTCTTCCAAAGGAAGGTTCGAACCACTAGCCTATTGCCTTCTGTCTGGACACAGGGGCAACACCAAAATACAAACCCTTTCGGTTTGAGAAATTTTGGCTCTCACACGCTGACATCCATTAACTAGCAAAGTCATGGTGGGCCCAGGCAGAGATAGAGCATGGAACCTGCATGTACAAACTCCAACAACGCCTCAAAAAATTCAAGCACTCTCTGAAGCTTTGTAATAAAAACACCTTCATAAACATATTCCAGTGCATGCAGGAAATCAAAAAGAAATTGGCAGCGCTGCAACAAACCTTCATCTCGGGAACCAGAACCACAGACTTAATGAAAGAAGAAGAGGAGCTTCAAGCAGAGGAACCAGAACCACAGACTTAATGAAAGAAGAAGAGGAGCTTCAAGCAGAATTAGAGGAAAGGAAAAAGCAAGAAGAAATTCTTAGGCGCAAGAAATCCAGAGTCTAATGGATTAAAGAGGGCGAAAGGAACACAAAGTTATTCCACAGAGTAATGGTGCACCACCGATACATCAACCAGATAATTGAACTAGAGGATGCCCAAGGAAACCCAGTCAGAGGAGACACCCAAATCACAGAATAATTAAACACTTACTACAAAGAGATTCTCACAGAAATCAACGAGGATAGGATGGAAGAAATTTAGAGGATAACTAGGCATATACCCTCCCTGGTAACTCTAGAGTAGAATGAAGCCCTAATGAGGCCCATCACACAAGAATAAGTGGACCAGGTAGTCAAAGGAATTTCCTCAGGGAAAGCACCTGGCGTAGATGGCTTTACCACTGACTTCTCCCATAATTATTGGGACTTAATCATGGAAGAGGTTTGGAAGGTCGTAGAGGAATATAGAACCTCAGGCCAAGTCCTATGTTCCCTCAATTCCACTTTTCTCACTCTCATCCTAAAAGAGGAGAGAGTCACTCACCCCAAGTAGTACAAACGAATTTCCCTTTGCAACGTCATTTACAAAATCATCACAAAGGTGATAGCTACACGTCTCAAGCCGATCCTTCCTTTCATCATCTCCAAAGAACAAGCAGGATACGTGGAAGGGAGAAAAATCATGGACAACGTCATCCTGACTCACGAGGTGATCCATTCACTAAAGATGACCAAAATCCCAGGTATGATCATCAAACTTGACCTTTCAAAATCTTTTGACAGAGTCAGCTCATAGTACCTTCGCTCCATGCTAGAATCCTTTGGTTTTGACAGTCAGTGGGTAAATGAGATCTTAAATCTCACCTCTTCAGCCTTCTTTTCCACACTAGTCAATGGAGTGCCATCCCAACCCTTCTCCCCTTCCAGGGGCATCAGGAAAGGAGAACTCCTTTCGCCTTTTCTCTTTGTTCTCATGGCGGAAGGACTAGGATGCTACATCAAGGCAACGGTTCTGGAAGGCTCCCTTAAAGGCCTGCCCATACATAACATCCAATTGACACCCTTGCATAGTCAATTTGTTGATGACACCCTTCTCATGAACACCCCTACAATAAGTGAAGCCAACAATCTCACTTCCATTCTCTCTGATTTTGTGGAAGCCTCGGGTATGGCTCTTAACCTTGAAAAATCCAAACTCTACTTATTCAATACCCTGGTAGAGGTTCAAAATCATATTTCTTGATTCCTCGACATACCCAAGAGCTCCATTCCATCCAACTACCTTGGCATCCCCCTCACAGGAGCACCGACACACTCCATCTCCTGGGACAGTCTGATTCTCTCCATCTCAAATAGGATCAATAACTAGACCTTCAGACCCCTCAACATCATGACTAGATTGGTTCTTCTGAAGTCAGTCTTGCAAGCTCTATCCACCTACCTCTTCACTGCCCTAGCAGGGCCTAAGTAAGTCATTAGAGCCATCAAAAACCTCCAAAATAGCTTCTTATGGAATGGACATAAACCTAACAAGAAGTGGGCTCTGGTGGGCTGGGATAAGCTCTACAAATCCAAAGCTCTAGGCAGACTAGGACTCTGTGACCCAGGAAATCTCATTCAAGTTATGGGTGCCAAAATGTGGTGGCGATGGCTAAATCATCCCATAGATTTATGGGCACAAATATGGAAACAAAAATATGCCCCAAACACCCAGGCATACCAACTAATCAGATACAATGATCAAATCCAGGGTTCTAACATATGGAACACAGCCTGGAAAAATAGACCGTTAGTCCAGAAGCATGCTTTCTGAGAGATCTGAAATGGGGAAAGTGCACTCTTCTGGCAGGATTCATGGCAACAAAAGAGCCTCTAAGCAACCTGGTAGAACTCAACCCCCTCCGGCAGGCACTACAACTGGAAACCTTTCAATGGGTGAAAGATCTATGGATAACCTCTTATAGGAACCTACCCTGGTGATCATGGAAAACATAAACCCCAGAGATACATCTCTTAGGGGACATAGATCCACATGCCTGGCAAGCTTGCGCAAGCCACATGAAAATCCCCACTCGGGAAGGTCCTAACATTCTCAGATGAGGGTATTCCACAATAGGTAATTTCTCAGTCAAAGAGGCCTACTACCTACAAGGGAACTACCAAAATCATGCTAAAGAAAGTATCTGGGGAAAGATCTAGAGCTCAACACTATGGCCCAAAGTGTCCACTTTCTTATGGTTCAAAGTTCAAAACCACGTCCTCACTTGGGATAACCTCAAGAAAAGGGGCTTCATAGGCCCATCAATATGAACCTTATGCCAACAACAAGAGGAGACGATGGAACACCTTTTCAACAGTTGTCACTATAGCCAGTGGATATGGGACCGAGGATCTCAATTAATGTGCTGCTTGAACCGAAACATATACAACATCTGAGATACCTTAGAGAACTGGGACTCACTCTCCTTTCAAAATCCTATTCTTGCTCGTATCTGGAAAATCCTCCTGGGCTTCACTCTTTGGAAAATATAAAAATAAATAAATAAAATAATGTTTCACTCAAAGGCTTCCCCACCCACCCTAACTTAGGAAAGAATAGCCAAGCTAATTCGAGAAACAATCAATACCAAACCTGGGACACCGGAGGACCTGAATTGTAGTTTGGGGGAGTGATGCATTTTCCAAAATTGGCAACTCAGTCTGAATGACCATCCCACTATTACTTTGACCACTCACCAACCCAGTAACTCGACCACCTAAACCCCCCCTCCAACTGATTTTATACAGATACATTTTTATGGAGCCTCAAAAGGGAATCCATGACCAACGAGATTTGGGGCAATTTTTAGGAACTCAAATGGAAAAATCTTCTGCCTTATGGAAGGTTTCATGGGTGAAAACAAAAACAATGTCACTGAGCTCACAGGCCTCTTGAGAGGCCTCCAATCCGCAACAGACAACCATTTCAATAAGGTCATTATGGAAGGAGACTCTCGGATCATCTTCCAGCTAATAACCAAAATTATCCATGGGAAAAACCCACAAAAAATTTCACCTAGCTGGAGACTCTCAGGAATTTTGGAGGATTTCAGATCCCTCCTCTGCCCAATATTACCATGATTCCCTCTCATGTGAAATGAAAAGAAAACAAAGTAGTGGATTGCCTAGAAAACAAATGGGTTACAACCGAGACAAAACATATCTATTGGGAGGACCAAACCTCTGAATGCACTGATCTCCCAAACTGATGTCAAGCCCTTGGCAATGGGGACTTACTAACCTCAGATGGGGTGACACGTTGCGCAGCAAGGCCACATGAACTGGAGACTGAATTGGTCATAAATAAGGCCAGTCATCTCCCATCCCCTCACCATTAAGGATGGGATCAAGCCCCAACAACCAACCTCATGCCGTGGGACTTCTCCCTCGTGTGAGTAGTCCGGATGCACAGACAATTAAGGAGAGAGTTTCGATGGAGGATCCTGTCCAGTCCATCCTCTTATATATAAAAAAGATTTGGTATGGCCTCACCCATTTCGATCTTGGCCCACACCAGCTAGTATACATTGAGCTCTGGTCTAATTACAGGAACACTACCGTCATTTTGGCCATAGAATTTCACATCCCCATGCCGAGAGAAAGAGGGAAGCCATGTCGTGGCTCCGCCTAGTATACCTTTCTTTCTCGTCAGAAGAGACAACAACGGTTTGAACGAGCATTGTCTATGGCCCGAACGCAGCTCGTACGTAGAGCAAGAAGACTTAGGACACCTCCCATGGCATGTGTGGAGGAGGTCATTCCGGAAGATCCAATACAGGCTCCTCTGGAACATCTCCTCTTTACTATACCTGATAATTGACAACCTCCAGCCTGCCTCCTTAGGGATACCACAATGGATGCCATTGGGGCACAGCAAGACCGCAACAGTAGGGAAGACTAGACATAGGAGTTTCCCTCCTGCTACATTGAAGAGGAGATTTTGGAGGCGTTGGACTCGCAGGAGGCTGCACGTGCAAACAAACACTTCTCGGTCATTGACAACTAGAGTGCTAAGGGGGAACCGACAAGGTCACAGGGTCTGGAAGCGGCCATGGAGCAGTAGAGAGGGAAGGCGACAGATGAGGCCGAGGACACCAGCACGGGTGGTGAGTCGAAGGAGGGTGGCAAGTTGTGGGAGGGTGGCATGGCCCCCATGCCACATCCCATATCCACCATGCAGGAATCGTGGCGTGTCCAATCGCCATTCTTCCACCCAGAGCACCTAGATATGATGTTCGACTTAAGGAGCCAGGTGGCAGACCAAGTCCACTGTGCCATCCTCATCAGCGAACGCATCGATATGTTATATGACGCTTACTCCAACATGCTAGCATGGCAGAGATACCCGACATGTGCGCAACCTTTCGTGCTTCCAGCTAGAGCGGGAACACAGGAAGAAGACGCTGACATGGCCACCTCAGAGGCCACCGGGTAACTGTTTTTGACCATGTTTCTCGTTAGAATTATAGTTTTGGTTAGAGCTATGGCTCTAAAACTGTTCGGGTTTAAACATGTTTTACTTTCAAGATCTTTGGTTCATTTTCAGACTATGGGTTGCCATCTGCCTTGGTTTCCTACGGGCAAGACAGATGGCTTCCTATTTTTTGACATGGACAACATAGGCTGCCAGTTGTTCCGGTTTCCGCTAATCTAGCGGGACAACTGGCAAACCAAGCTCATATGTATATTTTGGCAGCTAATACAATAGGATCTACCTCTCTTTTTACTTAAAAAAAAAACAATATCAATATTAACGAAAATCAAATAAAATGTAACAAAAAGTATAGATAATATCTTGAAACAACAATATTTGAAATGGATACAAAATCATTAAATAATGAAATGAACAAAAAAAACTTTGAGATAGTAAAATCCTACGCAATAGAAGAATTTAATAAGAAAAGGAGTGTTAATGTGGAAATAAATCCAATAAGATATGGCATTATAATAGTACAATTTGTAATAATTATGGAACTCGGATAAATAACAATCACGAGCCAATGTAGGCATGACACTAACATTATTGGTGATGTTAGTATTAAAATGAAGGAGGATACTATCACTACATCAACCAAGGGACTTGCACTTCAAAGTCAATTTTCAAGTTGACAAATATTTTGGTGTGGGTAAAGCCTTATAAACCACATGTTTCACCATAATTATGTAGGTGGGATTATTCATAACAAACATGTACACGCAGTTAGAATGAGAGTATTGATGTGGAACGAAATCCCCATCATGGGATATGCCATTGTAATAATAAAGCTTGCAATTATTTTCAACCTAACATAGATAAAAATCAAAAGCCAAAGAAGGTCCACAATGCATGAAATAGAAATTGTTGGTGTTGTTGTTAGCAAAACAATTGGGGATGATATCACATAAACTAAGGGTGTTGTTCCCCAAAGTCAACTTTTGGATTGACAAAGCTTTTGGTGTAGGTGATGCATTATAAACTACCTTTGTCTCACAACTTTTATGCAAGTGGGATTATTCACAACACACATACACAAAACTAGAAGGAGAGTGTTAATGTAGAATGAAATCCCAATCATGGGATATGCTAGGATATGTCAATATAGTCATAGTACTTGCAATTATTAACATCATATAGATAATGACTACAAGAAAGCGAGAGCCCACAAGGTATGGCACCAAAAATGTCAATCATGTTATATCCAAGTAAGAGAAGATGCTATGAAATCAACTTAGGGACTTGCACCCTAAATCCAACTCCTTCACAAAGCTTTTGGTGTGGGTAATGTCTTATAAACTGCCTTGTCCCAAATTGGTATGCACCATCATAAATCACAAGAACGTCTCTTCTCTATTGTCTACCACATGAGAAACATATGTTCCTAGAAGATTTTAGAAGTACAAAGATGTGGAAAAGAACCTATATGAAATCATGTGGACATAATTATGTTAGAAATCACATGGGCATGATTGATCTTCAAGAAGCATCTAAAAGATTATGTCCTAGCTTAGCGTTGCACATTTGGACACAACACACCACATTAGGATCCATGTTGTAGATCATGTTTGAAGTGTGTCACCATGTGTTAAGTACGTGATTTGCACATGGTGATGTGCTACTATTATCACTAATTAGACACTCCTTGCCCTTGGTGAAGTGATGCAGCACATCGTCAATGTTGGGGCTCATTTAGCCTTGACATTGGATATTCAATGTTGTCACTAAAATGTTGTTGGCATAGGAGTTACACCGAGACATCTGTGTATGAGGGCATTTGGCACAATTGTTCATGAGTACTTAGGGATGGGTGTTGGCATTGAGGCAAGTTTTGAGAGTTATGCCAAAGCTTACATGATTGTGTCTAGTGCTAAAAGTAACCCTTGTAGGAAGCATAGTTATCAAAAGTGCCACGAATAAAAGTGGGATAAGCATAAATATATTTGATTGTACCTACCAATGCGATGATATATTCTTGATGGTTAACAACCACACTAACCCCTCAAATCATAGGTAATGACCACCCCAGCCTTCAACAAGGATTAACACTAATAGAGAACAAAATGTAATGTTATTCCACATGACAAGGCTTACAACATGGCATAACCCTAGTAAAACAGATAATGTTGTATTATTTCACATGGTAGGTTGGTGTGGCCATTAACATGCATTTTGATCCATTGGGTTAGTGTTAACAAACTTGTAGATATTTTCTCTCTAGGACACACAATCAAAGATATTGCATTGCCACCCATAAAATTGTAAGTTCCTAGATCATAATTATCAAAATTTTGTTGGATAGTACATATGGAAACATAGGGTTTTTCTCGCAGGTTATCGGGTGTCACTATTGGAAACTGCTCATCATAAAAGATGTAGATTAGCTTGAATGTTATTGTAGTTAGTTGGAAGAGATCTCAATCAAGCCTAAATCATCCTTGTCTATTGTTGTAGTGGAGTTGCTTGTATTAATTCCTATAGAGCTCACAATATACAATTATTAAGCTCATATAATTGAGAAAAAAATTTCAAATCATGGTGCCTAAAGAGCTCATGGAACAACAGATCCCTGGAAGCCTTCCGAAAGAGGTTTTCCATTCCAGTTTCAACCGACATGCCTTGAAATATTTTATCTCCTAGGTGGCTACCAGATTTTCCAAGATTCTGTTGCTAATGGGGGAGGTCTCAAAAGAAGAGTTGAAAGCAATTATTGATCCCTTCAAACAAAACAAAATCCTATGGCTTGATGGGTGGCTAGTGGAATTCTACATTGATTTTTATGATCTTCTTTAAGAGTATCTTTCAAGGGTGATAGAGGAGGTAAATAGGTCAAGGGAAGATCTTGGGGAATTCAATGCCACTTTCCTAGCATTAATTCCCAAAATGGATATCCCTAAGAGATATGAAGAGTTTATGCCAATGTCTCTTTGTAATTGTATATATATAATTTTGGAAAAAGTGTTGGTGGTGTGAATAAAAAAAAAACTTCTTAGAGGGTATATCAAAGGAGCAATTTGGGTTTCTAGAGGGTAGACAAATTCATGATGCAATAGGGGATGCATAGGAGGGAATTGATTTCATAAAAAAAAAAATTACCCATTAGTTATCACGAAAAAAAAATTGTTGAAAGTGTATGACAAGTTTAACTGGTCATATCTCAAATTGATTCTTATCCATATTAGTTTTATCTTGCCAATGGTCAATTAGATAATGGGGTGTGTCATTTTGGTGTATTGTTTTCTAACAATTAATGGTTTGGCCTCAAGGTTCTTCAATCCTTTCAGGGGGGTAAGGCAAGGATGCCCTCTTTCACCCCTATTATTCCTCATAATAGTTGAAATCTTGAGTAGGACAACTGAGGAAGCAGAAATATTAAGGGTAATTTTAGGAGTAGCAGTGGGAAGAGATCTATCTTTAACCCATATTTTGTTCATAGATGATGTTTTTCTCTTTTCGAAGGGAGTTGCTCATGGAGTGAGGAACTTAAAAGAGATATTAGATCTATATAGTATTGCAAAAAGAATGGAAGTAAATTTGATGAAGTCTTCAATTTCTTTTATTGGTCTATTTGAGGGGGTCGAGAGGTAGTTTTAGAGATTTTTCCATTGAGATGCATTGATTTCAATGGTAGCTTAAAATATTAGAGCTTCCCTCTCAAACCTAATGGGTATGGAAAAAAGACCATGAATGATTAGTGAAAAAAATTAAGGCCAGAAAAAATATTTGGTGTAGCAAGTGGTTGTCCAGTGGAAGAAGATTGACCTTGGCAAAGTCTATCCTCGAGGCTGTACCGGTGTTTTGGCACATGCTAGCTTACATTCCAGAAGGTATTTTGGAAAAAAATTAGAAGAACGATGTTTATATTTTTATGGTTGGGAAAAAATCATAGATGAGAAAATACCATTAGCAAACTGGAATCTTATAACCAATCCAAAAGATGAAGGAGAGTGGGGGATAAAAAATATTCACCACTTCCATAAAGCATTGATAGAAAAACGTGTGTGGAAAGTTGTCCCTAGAGAGGGCACGTGGAAGAATATTATATTGCAGAAGTATATGGGTCCTGGAATTGTTATAGATTGGATAAGGAGCTAGAGGAAGTCAAACAACACTTTAGCTACACAATGGAAGGCATTAGTGCAATATTTCCCTCTTATTGGTAGATGGCTTGTTTGGAATATAGGTAATGGAGAACAAGAGTTGGGGTGGATCTGTGGTTTGAATGCAAAGATAACTTTGGATTCCAAAATGGTTAATTAATATTGTATAGGATAAGGGCATTCATACCCTGAACCAGGCAGTTGACTAATTAAATTCTAACCTGTGGCATCAAGGCTTGAAGAAAGTAGAGATTTTAGAGTTAGAAGGTGAAAATGAGTTTAATGGAATGCTTATGTGGAAATTTTAGTTAGAATCCATGTTAAAATTATTGAGGAAGAGGATGTTGTTGTGTGGTCCAAAAATAATTATTTAGGCTATTACTTAGCAAGGATGGAATACCTAGTCAACCTTCTTCAAATCTAGAAAACAAAGCATGGTGGTGGAAATGAGCCTTGGAAGGTAAAGGCACAAAAAAAAACCAAAAATAATGATGTGGTTAGCATTAATGAATAAGGTGTTAACTTAGGAAAACATGTAGAAAAGAACAAAATAGGCACTTGCCATTTGCATTTTATGTAGAGAAAATGAGGAAACAATGCCACATATTTTTACAAAATGTATATATGTGAATCAACTATGGTTCGAAGTTGAAATTTTTATAGGTACAAGGGAGGTATGGGAGGGGGATTCCATGGAGCATTGTTTAAGAAATTGGTGGAGGAAAAAAGAGTTAAAAGAATGACAGGTAGTGCCATACTTACTATGTTGGGGAGTCTAGTTAGCAAGGAACTATATGTTTTTGAAGAAAAGGGAATCCCTTCCTTTTAGGTGGAAACCTATGTAAGGACACTTGTTGTAGCTTTCAAGATACTAGTGACTTAGAAACTAAGAGATAGCTGACAAAATTAATTATAAATAAGGATGAGCCATGTGTTGTTTTTTATGGCCCTAACCAAGGAAGTAGGGTTCTAACAGCACTGGGTTTGTTCTTCAC
>CBVK0100462859.1:0-12051 GCA_900067695.1 Picea abies
AGGTTGATGGATAATAATGAGGGGGGGTTGAGGAGACTTGGGGAAGTGTGTATGGAAAGTTGATAAATAGGTAGAGGTTGGAGAATGATGGGAGGTTGTGAAATTCTTGGAAGAGATGATTCTTGTGATAGTTTTCCTTGAGCATTTGTGGTTTGATGTTCTTGGAGTCACGGGCACGGAGGGCAAAGAAACCGAAAGGTTTCTTGGATCTAGGAAGCCGACTAGGCTCCTAGTTGGCAGGGAGGATTCCGTTGTTTCACTCTGGGCAAGAGGGAAAAGAATACTTGGAAGCACCCAGGACTATATTACAACTGATGAGCTTCTACAATCTATGGAAGAGGTATTTTTCAGTGATATTTTGTTATTGATATTTTGAGTATACTTATTTTTTAAGTTCTTAAATCTTAAAGTTAGCCTACTACTTAATTAATCATGTTATTAGATTTATCATTGAGAAGATGTAGAAGAAATGTGTAAATACAAATCAATGAAATAATGCTAAAGAAAATTTGTTATTGTATGTGTATAAAATGAAAGATAAATTGTTTAGCATCTTGGTAGGGTGTTACAAGACTTGCTGGAATTGCAAAAATGTACAACATTGATCTACAGAATGAATGGAAAGATCACTATTTGTTTCTCATGTTGTATAGAACCATATAGAAAGTGGTGGTGTTGTTGTAGGTTCATGTTTAATGGACCCAATCGGATGAAGGTGAGTAGGTGGAGGTGGATTTTCATATGCACTATCATAATTTGAATAAGAAACTAAATCAGTATCATTAACAAAAAGATGGAAATAGAAGATGGTGTAGATGCCAAATATCACTCACAGGTCAAGGATGGCACACCTTGAATTAGGATTGCATGTTGAATGACTTTCATCAAACTTAACACCTCTCCTAATAGTAATTTCAATTGAATTAGGTCGAATAAGTTTATAAACTTTTACATCTTTAAAATATTCAACAAAAATGTACTTATATGCATAAAATTTCTGGAAATAAATTGTGTATGAAATTTAAAAATGTCATACATAGCTTATTTCTAGAAATTTTACACATATCATGACTAACTGTGAAAACCTACACACTCAAATTAATGAACTTGTCACTTTTAGGCCACAATCATTTCATTTTCTCATTAGGAATGTCATCCCATGCTTCACTAGCAAAAACATGAATGTGGTTTACATCCAATGTTATAATTTTAAATCCTTATATGTGGAATTGTAATTGACTATGTAATTGGCACAATTTATGGCTTCTACTTAAAAATGAAGACTTAATCCCTTAGATTGGATTATACAATTTTCCGTTTCCTTTTGACATGCGATTATTTCTCTCAACAACACCATTTTTCTATGGTGTATATGGAATAGTATATTTCATATGAATGTCCTATGTAGCGCGGTAAGTTGTAAATATTTTTTTAACATATTTTCCTCCATTATCTATTATTAATTTCTGTAATTGATATCTAGATTGTTTTTCTACAAGGGCCTTGCAGGCTAAAAACATGTCAAAAACTTCACTCTTAAGTTTTAAGAAATAAACTCAAACGAGTTTAAATAAGTTATCAATTAAAGTTAACAAGTAATTTAACTTTAGAGAAACAAGCAAAAGGAAGTGGAGTACAAAAATCACTATGAACAAGTTGTAAGGGGGTTGAGGTTCACCAAGACATACATTTATCAAAGCTATATTGACAATGTTTGTTGAGAACATAGCCAACTCAAACACCATCTTTGCAAGAAACGAGAGGAAGAACAATAAATATACTTTTATTACATAAGTATTGTAATGAGAGATAGTTTAGATGACCAAATTGTTCATGCCAAAGTTTGGTCAAGTCATTACTATGATAAATAATCATTGATGGAAAAGGTGACGACCCAAAGTTGTAAAATATGTACAAACTAGTAATATCATCAACAAATCCATTTGCTAGGACGTGCTTGGAATCTTTTAAATATTTGATTAAAACTTGGTGTGGTGAAATCACAAGTGTAAGTTATTTGATATACTAATATAATATTATAGGAGAAACTTTGAACACATAATGCCTCATTAAAATGACCATTATCTAGTTGAAGTGTTCCAAACCCTACAACGCTAAGAGATCTATCATCACCAAAAAATATTTGTTTGTTTTTCCATTAATTAAAATAAGAAAAAATGGATTTATCCTTATCAATATAATATATGCTCCAAAATCAATATGCCACTCATTAGAAGAAGAAGAAGTAGATATTTCATTGAAGGGAAACCTAGAAGTATAAAGTCCATAAGAAGTAGACTTAGAAGAAGAAGTATCAATATTGATCTTGTGCTTCTTCATTGTTTCTTCTAAGGCCTACACATCCTTAAAATATTTAGACTCTAGATGACCATCTCAGCCAAAAAAAATGCAATGTCTATTAGTCTTCTTACTTTTTTATTTTGTTCATTTGTCATGATTACGAGGAGGAGCTAGTTGAGAGGGTTTGGGACCCTTGTTTTTCTTGTTATTGCAAGGATGTTACTTCTTCATGTGATTTTATTTATTCTTATATTGGGCCACTAAGGAATTTTATATGTACCTATTGTGTTGATCACTCCAATATACAAGATCTTATCTTGCTCTTTAATCAACAAATCACAAAAAAAAATCAAGAGTGGGTGGTTTGTAAGTCACCCCTAGAGCTTCTCTGATGGAGAGAAAAGTAGATACAAATATAGAATATGCACTACCAGTCTTATCAAGAATAACATATATCAATTGGTCATCCACCTTTTCTATGTTTTAGTCTCTAGGTAAAAGTCTGAGTGTTTTGAACTTAGATAGATAATCTTCAATACAAGATAAATTGTTGGGATTTAAAGAAATCAATTCGTTTTTAAGCTAGTGGGCTTGAATCTCATCATGTTTACCAAATACAGTTTCCATATTTTTCCAAGAATCATTTGGTTTTGAACTACTTGAAGGTGAAACTGTAAATCAGTAGAGATGAAAATTTTGATTAATCCACTTTTTTTTTGTTATTTTACTCATACCGTTCAGATTTCTATGAGGAATAAATGATGGTAGTTTATTTTCCCAAGGTAATTTGGTAAATCGTCTTACTTCGTAGTACATCATCCATATAGTATTTCCATGAGAAGTAGTTTGAACTGGTAAGAAAAAGATCACTTGGACTGGCCATATTAAAATAGGCAAGTAAGAATGCTTTAAGAGTAGACATGGATTGTATGGATGGAATGATCTCAAAAAAATAGGTAGTTTAAAAAAAAATGAAACTTCCAATGGACTCCAAATGTCAAAGTTATGCCATTTTCTAAGAAATTCATAAAAGGTAACCAAAGTGCCATGTGGAAGGTAGAGATTTCCCCACACGGTGATGGCTACACAATGAGGTACTAAGTAAAAAAAGTTCCCCTTTCTTCTATGATGATGTTACTTTATAAATTAAAGTTGCATGCAAAAAATAACTTAAAAAATGAACATTAAAGTTACCTTATAGTGATTCACTTTTATCATTTAAGTAAAATGCACTTTATAATAAAGTTATGTGGATAACTTAAAGTTGCATGAATGTTTTCAAAAGGAAACTTAATGAAAAGAAAGACTAGAACTCAAGACCTCTTGTTTAATAAAGTAACTTTCAACCAAGTGAGATAATGCAAAATATATAATAAATGTTATGAAGGAGGAGACATGACTTTGTTTTTCCTTTTTATTTAGTTTTTCTTACTCTTTTCCTCAAAGTGTGTGCTTACCCCAAAACCCTTGTTTTCATCTAGAAAAAGATTCAACACGACCACACACACAAAAACAAAAGAAATTCTAGACAAATAAACAAATATAGAAAGTATTGAAAAAATATCAATTAGGTATTGGTTAGCCTACCTAAAAAAGGGAAAATAGCATATGTAAAAAATAAAACACTTTCTGCTCTATTTCTAGTTTTCCTAGATCATATAAGGTGCATGAAAAAGAGCATACATAAACCAGAAAGGGTAGAAATCTATGAAAATAAATAGAAAAAATGAAATATTAACACACAAAAAAACTATAACAAAACTTTATACCTTTGGATATAAAAAATAGTCACATATTGAGCAAACATAAACCTTTTTGGGTGAAATCAAAAGTAGTTCCAACTAAAAGTAGAACTCTAGATTTAATGGAATAGCTCACTTATCCCAAAAATGCATAGAAATAGATGAATTCATAAATCCTTTGATGCAAGTAGAGACATAGATTCAAGTATCAATCAATAATGGGAGGGGCTCTTCATATGAGCTCGAATACCATCTTTGACAAAGAAGGTATTTCCACTTAGGTCAAACACATTAATAAACCTCCCAAACAAATAGACTAAATATCAACACACTAGTTACTATGTGGTTAAATCCCTAAAAGATTGAAACGGTCTGTGGTCACTTGAGGAAATATATTAATGCAAAAGGAAAACAAATTACATATGATTTTCTCACTATAAATCATCAAAAAATTACCCTCCATTCTCTTTAAATAGATTGTTGATCAATAAGGTGTTAAGCCACAAATCAATGTAGTCATTAGTATCAAGGAGAATATAGAACTGTTGAATCACTTTATGTGTAGAACATATTGTGACTATTGAATTAAAGAACTACAAATGCATAGTAATGCATACCAATATCTTATCATTTCCATTCATAAAGGGGGTCTTAAAATTGTGGAAAATAGAGTCAATGTACTATAGGTATTTGGGGGGGGAGATGTGAGGTATTGGGGGGTTTTATAAGTATTGTGGGGTATTAAAATGGGCATTTGGTAAAAATAGGGGATATCTAGTAAAAATAGGGTTTTTTTAATTATAAATATGCATTGGGAGGGGGGGTTCAACAAAATGATTTTGGGAGGTATTTATAAATATCTAGTGAAATTAGAGGTATTCTTCAATATGCCACGAATGCATAGGTTATGCGATAGGTTCATTGAGTGGATACCATGTGATGCATACTAAGGAAAAATGTTTTTCCTAAAGACACATTAGACCAAGTTGATCTTAAGTAACTCCTAAGTGTCTAAATATCCTAACACGAAATATCAGATGCACAATGAAATTCTCCTTGATTCTATAACAATAATCAACAAAATCATGTAACATAATGGTAACCACAATTTCAAATTTAATTGAACATAAAGAAATACACCACACATAGATGAATGTTCAATACACAAGATGTATACTTCCATAAAAAATAGAAAGAAAGAAGAATTATATCCACAATATCAAAATTCTTTTATTAAAGCAAGGCCAAGATATTAGGAATGACATAACAATCTAAAGATATTTCTACCATATCTAGCTATTTATCGATAAACACCACTACAACCACTTTCCAGGAAAGCTACGATTCACAAGAAAAAATATTCACACCAACCACCACTCAAAGGCTGAACTTCTACACAATATTGACTAGTGCCTCTATATCCTACCACCACTATTTAATGGATCTTTTCTCAGAGGCCAAAGGTTCCTTGACTAATCATGGGAATATAGTTTTATACACAAAGATTGGAATTCTAACAAATCCAACCATTTTAGCTGCCAACAATATGGTTTCCTAATGAATCTGTTCCTTTCTTCAACATGCCCCTTGTATATTCAGTTTATGAAATGGATATTTTTGTTCTCAATGGTAAAAAATGTTCCCATACATTTATTCCATTGACCTTCCAACTAGGGTAAACCATCACACACACTTGATCATGACAATCATTCTCTAATTTATCTTATTCTAGTTCCGCAACACTAAGTTGAGGTTGCACAACCAAGAATAGTTCCATCGATTTGTAGCATAATGATCCAATCCTATAACTCACTTATGAAACAACTATTATGGCACCTCATCTAGTTTCTATAAAAACTAGTTCCAACACCCACTACTTCCACAATGACTTATAATGGCATAATTATGAGAGGTTATCTCCTTTAACTATTGTAGCATCTTATTTAGTAGTTATATGATGATTTGTAGAAACTTATATAGAATCCTATGTTGTAGTTAACTCGTATTCCATAACAAAACTTTATTAGCCTTTGTAGAATCTATCTCTTATTCCATAACAACTATTGTAGTAGCTTCTGTAGTAATCGAAAATATACAAAAAAATTATGAAAATGAAATATAAAGTTTTGAAAGTGAATGAGATGGTAGGATACATTTCTATGCTAGGGATGTTCATGCATCATAACCCCCTAGTTGGAAAATTTGATCATCTTGCTCAAAAGGTAGGATAAAAAAAGGTGTACAATTGGACATCCTCCTCTACCCATCTTTTCTACTAACATCCACAAAATTTCTGGCCCAACACTACTTTTCATATACCCCACTTTTCTTCTTAGCATTTTTTCCATTCTTTGAAAAATTGTTTAAAACAGGGTTGCACTGCCTCCTTTTCTTTTACCCTATTAGTGTTTATTTTCTTACACCTCTTGCACTCAATGATGGTTATTTCCACCCCAACCTCTGTCTTCTGGACCATCACCATGATCTCATTAATCAACACTAATACTTTCTACTCAAGCATATTCTCACTATTTTTTCCTTGGACTTCCGCCACTCCTCGGCTACCATCATTTACTTCTATAGCACCAACAAATTCCTCTTACAAATTATTCAACACCTCAACTTCCACAACGTCTACCCAATGTTATTAAAAATTGGATTAGTATATCCTTTCACAACAAATACCCAATATATCCATGGAGGTGTGCTTCACTCACTCATTCAAATAACTCTACCTAGCATCACACCCTTACTAGATTCATCTACACTTATCCTTCTCTGCAACCAATTTTTTGTTTCAATTATCATTGGACTCATTCTAAATATCCACTTTTGTTTGCACCTCTTGATGTTCTCTATTCTTTTTCCTCAACTCTTCTTGATGTACATCTTTTCTTTGATCTATTTTTGTTCTTCTTAAAGAAAAATTCTACTTTATTCACCTTCATGCACATCAAAACTCAACAATTATGGGAGTCAACATTTCCCATATACATATTCTCCACTATTACATATATTGTAGCATCTCTCTTTGCAAATGCATTGATGCAAGACCACTCTCCACAATATTTTTTTTCTCAAGTAGGCTCCCTCACTCAACATTTTTTCTACATCATATATTATCTTTCTTTCTTATGTAGGTTGTCCCACTTAGCATTCTCTCTTCTTATTCCCTCTATTTTATGTAATATTCCTTACTTGGTGTTTTTTATGCATATTCAATCTCCACAAAATATTTTTTTTAGAACCACACATAGACTACCTTACTCGATAATTTTTTTGATGTATTCATTTATCAAAAAATGTAGACTACTTCAATCGAGAATTATGTCAACGTATTCACTTCCTCAAAACAAAATTCACAAAGACACGCATTCAACAATCTTCCTCTTCACACATAATTTCTTCGCTTAGTTTGCAATACATTCACTTGCAACCTTCTTTAGCTACACTGACATTTTACTTTCTAATCTACTTGTCCCCTTTTCAATTAGCATCTTCAACAACTCCTCTTGAACATATCGTTCTTTCCAAAATAAACAACAAGAAATAAGAGTTACATCCATAATCATTGATTTCTTTTATTAAATCAAAGCCAATATCTTGAGCTTTTTACAAGAATTTTAAGATAATATTACCATCTCTTGTTGTTGATTGATGGAAACCACTACAACCACTCTCCACACAACTAAAATTTGGAATCCAAAATCTTCACACCAACAACCACTCAAAGGATAAACTCCTACACAATAACAACCAGTGCCTCTATCTCCCACAATAATGGATCTTTAGCGAGAGGCCAATGGTGTGTTACTTAATCATAGAAAAATGATTTTATACACAGGGATTGGAAGTTGAAGAAAACCAACAATTTTAGCTACTAATGATTTGGTTGTCCTCCTTTCTTCAATGTTCCCTTCCTATCTTTTTGTTGTGAAATGGTTCTCGATGTTTTCAAGGGTAAACAATATACATTTATTCATTGAACTTCCAACTAGGGTAAACCAATACACATACCTTATCAGGAAAATTGTAATAGACCTCAAAACTGTCAAATAAAAAAAAAATTATTTCTTTATACATTCACCTTTGAATGGGATCGTCATTAAAAAAAAAGGGTCTTGGATAACGTTGATTAAATTTTCTACCCAATTTAACCTTTGAAACATTATTTGAAGTTGTGCTTACTCCATGCTTCACCACTCACTTATAATCCTGCAGATTATGTTTATTTTCATACCAATATAAAAATTATATCTCCATATAGTTTCGCTTACCGCTATGAAGGAATTTGGGATTTAGCCCTATGGGAAACCTTAACCACTTGATCAAAAAAGTCACGTAAGAAAATAAAGGTAAAGGGGCAGGTTATACCCCTCTGCGAAAATGTTTGAATTCATAAGGAAATGGTTGGGGTAAGTACTTCCCGATTTAATACTGATGTAACGATTATTTGAAAACCAACAGCCCATGCTAGCCACCTGTCTCATATGGCATTTCGACTAAAAATTACCTTATCGAGGTTGGTGTTAGTTAGGTTAAAACTTACCTTAAACGTGCAGGTGATTCTTCATCCGTAACCCATTAATTGAACTGGCAGGAACAAGTCATTCAAGAGTTAAACCCTGACTCGGACATTAATGGACCCTGATGTGTGTGAGAGTCGAGGCCATCACTTGACCCTTCATCCAATGTGGATGCGCCAAGTTCCCTTATTCACATGTCCGATCCTTCCTTTGTACCAGCGACATTTGATTTACATGGTAAGGATTTTCTTTGGGTTATAGAGGTTCATTTCGGTAACGAGTAAATTCACAGAGGATTTGGTTCTGTGACTTTGAAATGTTGTTGAAGGAAAACTGGGGACCATGATGGAGGCAATATCTTCCATCCTGGTAAGATTTTTTCTCTCACTGTAACATTTAAATGTTATTAAATTACTTCCTCGTTACTGAAACTCAATAGAGGGATTCTGGTTTTCCTCGCTACGGTAGATAGCTCTTCTTGTCGCACTCCCACCCTTTGTTCTCTTCTTTCCTTGAGGCTTCCGAGGGTTATTCGTAAGCAATGTGCCTTTGTGCTTGTCATTCCCGCTTGCGCTATGTTGTATCATTGTTTTGGGGAAGCCTTACTGTAATGCAATTTAGTTTCTGAGGTTAGCGAATTGATAGATGGTCAGTTTTGTCAATGGTCTCTGTCGTATTTGGCTATTCTCTGTACAACGACTAAATATTGTTTCCTTATCCTGGCTCTGTCTACCCACCTCGATGAGTTTCTTCGACTGTACCCTATCCTGACTAAAACCCATAACCCCATTGAGGAGAATAGATAACCATTCATAACTTCCTCCCTTGGAACCCAGATTAGCGATACATCTTGGGTTAAAAATCCTATATCATTCCACAGACAATGGTTTGCGGGTTTGTATGGTCTTTGCCATGGTTTGACCATTGGGAGGAGGGTATGCATCTTACTCCGTGGTGTAAAGTAAATGTTTCCTTTCTTTTAAGAAGGTTCTTGTGTTTTTTTTTAAAGATAATAAGTATCCTCATACTATCAGTGTATAGGGTTACGAAACTCATGTTTAATATAAATATATGTCTGCAACTTGTCTGTTCCTCTATATAACTGTATGAAATTTTCCCTTTGTTTAATGTTTGCTTGATTTGATGTTGGAATTCTTGTACTTTTATGAAAGAACATTGCTTATGAACCCATCTCTTTTATTCTAGATACTGTAACTAATGATGGGGCCCTGTTTGTTGCGAGGGTACCCATCAGCTTGATCGCATTCACTCCTCCCCTTTCGACGGTCGCTATTCTGAATGGAATCCTACCTATGGCAAATCAAAGATAAGTAAAAGATTACACCCAATCATTATCTTGTATGTTTGATAAAAGAAATATTTCGAGTTCGGTGAGACCTATATTCCATGACTAACTAAATGCTTCACCTCTTTTGCAGGTCGAAGTGGAAAATGGCGCTGGATCTAAATCGAGTCCTGCTCAGAAAGGTAATATGGTGTCTATTACAAGAACTCTTGAAAGATCTGGAAAAGACTTGGTGGTGTTGGGTTATTACCTTGGCGTTCTTGGCATACAACTGATACCAAATCATTAGATGTACAAAATTTGTTTTTAAACAAGGGTTGTAAATTTCTTTCTTTATTGAGGTTTGTTGTTAGTCTTTGCATAGCGATACTCCAAACATAATTTATATTGGGTAACGCGGCAAAGGTAGAATATACAGTGAATTGATTTCAATGAAAACCTTAGTTGTGTCAGTTGTTGATTAAATTGTTTTCCTTTAGAGTAAGTCTTGTGGTTGTGGTTATACATATAGACTCCTGAAGTAACTGTGATTATGTGTGTACTATATAAATGTGTGTATTTACCTAAGTTTTTCCAGCATAATCATTCTGTGTTGCTGAATTCAAGGCTTCTATAGTTTAATGTTTGACCCATGACTGTGAGACTGCACTACCAAACAAAAATGAATCTAATACTCCTGGAATTTGTTCTGGATCTCCTTAGGGGTTACGCCCAACTTCTAATCCTCCAGAGACTTTTGGATATGGAAAGGGTAGACCACTCTTGGAATATAGAATTCATAAAATCTTATGATAGATGTCAATTTCAACGATTTTAGTTTCGATTTTAGCATCTGATAAACAAAAAGGGTTTTCCATATTTCTGTAACTTTCAAAATTTTTCCATTCTTTACACAACTACAACTTCATTTGCATGTTGCATATGACTGATCAGTAAAAGTCATATAATACAAGAGAAGAAAACGTATAACATATCAACCTTTCTGATGTAGATAGTTTACTTCCGGTTTATGGTTTGCAAATGTATATATATGTATAATATATCAATACACAGGTGATTGATCCATAATATTTTTGTTGTCCTATATTTCTCTTCAATTCTTAAATGTATTAGAAAGGAAGTTTCTGTTAAGGGGCACGATTGTTCTGAATTTTAACTCTAGCAATACATCTAAACGTTCTTTAAGTACAGGTTTACTCAGCTCTGATTGCTCAAAGTTATCTGTTTAATATCTCAGTCACAGGAATAAACCTATACCTATACAGATCGATTCTCTTCAAGCATATGAATACACAGATCATCCTAAATAGCATTTTGACTACAGATTTAAACATATCCTGTAGATGGATCTGTTCTCTTAAGTTCAATCGTATACAAATAATTTTTCCTAGTATTCTAGATTTCGGGAGGGACCAATCCAGAATTTAGACGGTGATTGTAAATTTCATAGGACGAATAGATGTCAGCCATGGAAAAATTATTTCAACATAGAACAGTTAGATGCATAATATCAATTACACACAAAAACATCCAAGAACAGAGCAGGGAAAGGTTGACATATCTGAACGAGCTTGCGGGAAGACAAAGGGAACAACCACGTTCCTCCCAACCATAGAATAAGGTAGCCAAAACACTTGCCCGATTCACACCCTATCCCGACCATGAATCCATGAGGGTGAATTTGGAAGACTCCTCCTCAACAATGTACTTCGCTTTCCACAGATTCCTCTTGCCTCACACTCACTCTGTAGTGTTCATAACAACAAGGGAAAATTCCTCTTGCCTCACACTCACTCTGTAGTGTTCATAACAACAAGGGAAAATAATCAATAGTATCCTTTCCCAGCATACTTGGCAGCGTCCTGCCGCCTCGCATATGCTCTTTATTCATCAATAAATCCTTTTCGCTAGGTATTTTCCCTCCCTTGGGAATTTTCACATCTTTCTAAATCCCTAATTTCCAGGGTCTACCAATGGCCAAATCTCTGATTTTCCACTTGTAATAATCAGCCCAAAGGTAGTTCCAATAGGTTCCCCACTCATGGAGTCATGGTCAGCTGATTTTTTTAACATGGTTGTTCCATTTGTCCTCCTGTAATCAATATAAAATATTATGTTTTAATACAAGTGTCATATTCAAATAGTTAGTTGGGTCAAATCAGATCTCTACCCAACA
>CBVK0100462860.1:0-12051 GCA_900067695.1 Picea abies
TTACATCAAACAATATTGGGTCCATTACCCAAACCTTTGTGTTGCGGGGCTTTGTTTAAGGGTTGACATCAATGACAACCAACCTTAATCAACATTTCTAACAAAACAAAAAAACTTGTATTTAATTTTTTTTTATTAAATATGAAAATGAAATCATTAATAATAATGAATTTTAATATACATAATTATCTTTAAATGACTTTATGATTTTTTTGCTCTACCAACAACTTTATGAATCTCTTCATAAGGAAATGTAAGTATTAGATTTGGTTAGTGAAGTAAATAATTAATTTGTTAAGGTTAATAGAATATTAAATTAAATTGATTTTATATCAATATTTAAAAATATTAATAAAACTGAGTAAATAAAATAAACAAAAGTTCCTATGTAAATGTTATCGGACTTAGTCCACATATTTGATGTAATAATTGTATCTAACATGGGTGTCAATTCATTAATATATTCACAATAAACAAAAATATTTTATTGTTGCAATAACATGCACTGTATTGTTTTGGTGATTTTGTTTTTTTTTTTCAAGGAAAAAGCAAGCAATTATATTTCTATAACAAAATTACATAGATAGATGCATGTGGCATTCCTGTATCATTACTTCTAAAAAATTGTCCTATATGGACCTTACTGATTTTGTCTGAAAATTGACATCAAAATCTAGTAATAACATCTAGTATCAACTTAAGAGCAAACAACTAGTGATGATCTTTTCAAATACATACATCAAGATTTTGAAAATTTTCATGAAAAATAATAAAATTGCCCATAAAACAACTAATTTACAATCAATAATGATGAAAAAGAAACCAAGCAAGTATAGTAATCCTCCATTAAACCACCATGAGCTGTGAAAATATTTGGAAGTATCTTCCAGGATCTTTTCGCTTATCTTTCATATTCCTCTGTCCATCTCCAATCCATCCTTTGAGAGGTGGTCAACTTCTTGATTCAGAATCCTATACACATGGGAGAAAGAGGTGTGAGAGAACCAAAAGATGGATAGCCAGGCTAGTGATGGCATAGTGTGAGGGAGAGGGATTACTGCCTTCGGAAATAGAAAGGTTCCAAGAAAGTCATATTCCCTAGGCTGCTATTAGAGGCAAAGCCTTGCACATCATGGCTTGTGTATTTTTCAACCAAGTTTTTAAATCTTCTTCATCATTTTATTCTTCCCATATGCATAGAGACCCCATGGATATTTGAGTATTGGACCATACTATTGAAGTAAATTGGAAGTTGAAAAAAACATGAGTAATTGTTTTGTTACTCTGCTTACATAGATTGCATCTACCTGGACCATTGAAGTTTTATTTTTGGATTTTGTCCCATGTGCGTGCTTGTTTAAGAAGTATAAGACACATAAATATCTTTGCTTTTGCTGAGCAGTTGAATTTCCATAACATCTTTCCCTAACATAGCAATGGATCTGTCTGGGCTTATTGAGCCATGACTTAATAGCCAGGGCAAGGGGTATGACTCCCAGATGAATTTAGTGACCATATTAACTGGTCCTCTTGCATCGATAGATAATAAAAGGAGTTTTTGAGTGTATTTATGTATCTTTTCCATGTCTCAACATCTTCCTCTCTTAATCCCACGTCTTGCCAAGTTAGTCATCCATCCTACCCATTATCATAAGAATAAGAATGAATCCAAATTTGATTTATATAGAAAATGCCTTCCCTATTGATAGCCTAAATGTTGGTTACTTGGGTTGACCCAGGTTCTGATCTCAAATAGGTTTCCAACAAAACCCTCAAAACTATCGGCCATCCTGGTAAACCAGAAGGCAACGTTGCGCATAGAATGCACAATGCAGTCTCACCCAAGATAACTTTATGGGGGACTGCAATAATCAGGTATTTGCAGTCTAGGAAGGAGTGGGGAGTGTGTTTTGATCCTTTTCCTTATACATCATCGTCATTAATCATTCATCTACTTCTAGGCTTCATTCATCATTAAATTATGAATGCATGATGTTATAGTTAGTTTTAACCATTCATTCTTTAACTGATGATTAAAAGAATAGTAAAAACAATCATTTACAACACCTAGAACACATTATTTTACCGTGGTTCACCCCCTACCAGGGCTACGTCCACAAAGATTTGTCTCTTCTTCTCTTTTATTCATTCTGCTACAAAATATGTGTTGCATGCATTACATCTTCATGATTACAATCAAAAGGAGGGTAAGTGCCCTATGGGTGGATGACTAGATAACACCAGGCTCCATAGCCTATGACCTAACCCTCAAACACTGGCTTATTCCACTCAACAAAAATGAGAATAATTATACTCACAATAATCAACCAAACTTGACCTAGACCTCCTAGGTATTTATTTATACTACTCTATTGGATTATAGTCATTACAATATTGTCAAAAATCCTAACCATAACATGGTTAGATCTGTCTTCATGCGTGCCACATTGATTTTCCTCCTGCATGCTGCTTTTCTGCCTTCTAAGGCGTGTGCTCCAAAAATATACCTTCTCTTCCAAAATTAGATCTGCGCCCAAAATAAATATTCCTCCCAAAATAGGCATGTACCAATAGGCCCTCAACACTAACATGTGGCTTGTCCCAAGCCACTCAGGTGGTGCACGTTCCCTATACAACCTTCTCCAATATGTGGAACCTTCCCTTTTTCTTTCACTTGCACAACTTTCTCTACGAGCGCCTCGACCATCTATGTTGTTACCTATTCTTGCAACAATGTTGCGCTCTTTGTATGTGCCTGTGACATTATTGTCTTCTCTTCCTCTGGCTCTACAATTATCTGTGTTGCTCGCTCCTAGAGGGACTCCAAATGGGTTTGTCTTGCTTTCTTATTTATCTACGCAATCTTTAAGTATGCCTGTAGGGTCTTCATCTCCTACGTGCCCTTCAAGTGTTTGATAATGCTCATGGTTTTTTGTCGATGCTTCAACTTCTGCATTGCAACATTGATTTTCTCCTCTTGTTGGTCTAATAGTTGGACCTTTTCATCCTCCTCCAAAGTAGTCCAAATTTGCGTAGTTCTATCAAACAACTCTACAAATTCCTTGGCTTCCCTTGCCATCTCATATGTATGGAATGTTTCTTGGTGTTCTCTTTTCTCTCGGTCCTCAAGAGGAGTCATAGGATTACGTTTTTCTTTCAACTCCTCTGTCTCCTGCCTATATACCTCAATTTTCTTCTCAATGATCTTTATCTTTTCATCTGCGCTCCTATCCTGTTTGAACACTATATGGAATGCAATTGTATATCGTTGTTAGCCCCTGCTCAAGCTTGTTAGTGCATTCTTTTTCCTCCTCCTTCTCCGAATTCAACTAGTCCCAGGTGATATATAACATATCTACGACCCCCCTACCAAATTCCAAGTTGGTGTCATCCACATGGGCTCTGGATTGTACCTTCTGCATTACACTAGCTTGGAGTCTGTATAGTGATTTTGTGGGTATCTACGACATGACTAACTCAAAGTGGCCTATGTCCCCCATGGGTTTCTGCACGGTCTCTTGATTAACTCTAACCATCTGTTGTGTGATCGTGAATGTGTCACTTCCCTGCACCACTATCTGAACTGTATCATTTTTTTCCCTCTGCGCAAGGGGTTGTTGTGTCTTTTCAGGCCGCTAGGTTGTTGCATGTTGTATTGTATGAATTTGTCATTGTTGTAGAGTATCATGGAATTCTATGAGTTTGGTCACGATCTCCTCTCTCTATTCTTTTGTGGCATGGACCACATCTTCCCCCCTGTCCCGGACCTTGTCCACCACGAACTCAACATCATCCTCTATCAGGGTGATCATTGGGAACTTCTTGGTGTATTTCATATTTTTTCTTCACAGGGGTTCAGGGGCAATGCCCCCAATTTTTTTTTTTTGCATCGAGATCGCATTATATTTAGGTGGTTTTTCGACACATGGTTTCTTTCTGAATATCTGTTTGCAGTAGATATTGTACAAGGTTAGAATTTACAGTTTCCTCCACTTGCATTTTTAGTTATTTTTTCTGGTGAGGGTTGCACCCCACTTGTCATCATCTATGCCCCCTCTTCATCAGCCTAAGAGGTCTCTCTATTCTTTTCATCCCATTGAATGTCTTCCCTAGGCACCATTGTTGTCCTCCTTATCCTCTTCGACACTGTACTACTTCTAGATGTCTGAGTGCGCATCGCAGCCTTCCTAGTGTTAGAAGCTGGGATATTTTTATTTGTTGATGGGCCTGCTTCGGATTTCCCCTTGGGTTTGAATAATTTCATTTTTGTTGGCTTTGTTGTTGTTTTTTCTACTGGCACCTTCCACTGCGCAGGCCAATCTTTGATTATCCAATCAACCTCTTCCCTAGTGATGCAGTACTACATCTCCAACCATTTATCCTTTGGATCCCTTGCGGCCTAGATCCACATATGGTGCATGGATTCCTTAAACCAGGCTATCTCTTCAGACTCTGGGATCACTTCCACAGGAATGTGCCACACATTGGTTGTTCATTGTTGTATATCCTCCATAAGAATAGTGAACACTGTGCTATTTTCTTGTTTATTTTTGGTCTCCTTGGCCTTCTATAGGGATTCCACACATTGGTTGTTCATTGTTGTATATCCTCCATAAGAATAGTGAACACTGTGCTATTTTCTTGTTTATTTTTGGTCTCCTTGGCCTTCTATAGGGATTCATACCTGGCTATGTAGTACTTTGCTTTCCTATCCAAAAAATCCAAAAATTTTGGCTCTTGCCACCCTGCCAATGATATGAGGATAATTAGTGAGGAAAAATGGAACTCAATTCCATTATCCTGTGCATCTCTACAGTCGATCAATAATTGGTTTAGGAGGTAAGGCGCCCAACTAAACATTAACCCTTTCATGAACTATGCATTGACTGCGATGACTCCTGTTGGAGCCTCTTCTTTTTTGCACTTCCTCAACAGATTTCAAGCCATGATATTGTTGGCAAAAATTTTCACGTCATTATTGATGTCTCTAAGAACAATTCCCCTATTCCCTCTACTGGAACCAAACTATGCCTTGACTATCTCAACGATCTCCTTCTCGTGCACTTTGTTGTCCAAGTATTCTTCTATTTGTGTGCCCACTGTGGGTAACCCTATAATTTTGGCGATAAAGGAAACATCAATCTGAACTGGCCTATCCATCCAGATAATGCCTCCATGTACCCGGGATAACAATGTTTTTATGCAAAACCCAACATTTTTACCCTGCCCAAAGTGTGGTATGTCTAGGAGGTTCATGATCCTGGAGTTGTAGAGCGCCCAAAGTGTGGTATGTCTAGGAGGTTCATGATCCTGGAGTTGTAGAGCTCTGTTATCCACTACGCAGGCTCCATGATAGATTTTCCTAGGGTTCCAATTTCCCTTGTTTCCACCAAGTAAGCTTCCTCGGCCAAGTCTGGGAACTTTGTTGCATCATGCACATCATGGTCCAAGTACCTTAGTTTAGGCACTTTCCTGAGCATGTCCTCCACGATCACCACTACGCCCAAGAGGTAAGGAAGTGTGATTTAAGTGGCATCATGCACCTTTCTTTTATTCCCGATGACAGGTTAGCGTTCTGTCATTGTTTTTGTGTCATCTTCTTCCCCCTCAGATTTCATTTGGTTGGTGATGTCCTCGACCAACACCTCCTCTTCGTCATGACCCTATTGTTGACCCTTCATTTCTTCGGGCTTAGCAAGTGTTTCAGGATTCAGGTTAGTATTTCCATTTTGATTTCCGGAGCCCTACCCCACTTCCCCTTATTCCACTGTCGATGTTTCCTCCTCAACCATCATCGGTTTGAGTGACTTTATCTCTAAGGTCGTAACAACTTCCAGCTCGATGACATTCTCAGGGTCCACCAACCTTTCCTTCCTCCTTTGGCCCTGTCAATTAACCCGTACGTGTCTCCCTGGAGCGCAAAACTTTGGTGGTGTCATATTGTATGTGGTTTGAATAATTGTTGTCTTCTTTAGACAATTACACCTAGGTCACACACTTCTAGCTTGCTTTGTGCTAAAAAATCATTAAGTGTCGAGCTATCCCGTGCTTTTCGCACTTTATAGACCTGATCATAAGTGTTTTGGTCATTTGTTTCATTTTTTCCATGCATTTGCACAGAGTCCAATTTCTCCGACACGTTGTCTCTCTATTTTGTTGCATTAGTTGTTTCATGCAAATTTTTCCACTTTCATACCATTCAACCGACTTCTTCCTTTTTTTGTATTTTTCTTCTTTTTCTATTTTTGTACTCCTTATTCTTCTTTTTCTCCTTTTTATTGTCTTTTTATAAGTTTTTCTCTCCTAATATCTATCATAGTACACTATATACATGAGTTTCTTATTTCCCTGCAACTACTGATAGTTAGTAGGTCGATTGTCCCTATACAATTTCATTCGACTACCATTCACCATTCCTTTCAGTTATGTTCCTCCCAAGTCATGTAGTTGCACAGATCCTCCATATGTGACAATATTTACTTCATGTGGCCCTAGCCAATTCATTCTGAACTTATCAGGATGTTGCAAAAACTTACTTTGATAGAGAAGAACTAGATCTCCCTCCTTAAATCTCTTCTTCTTTATGTGTTTGTCATGATAGGCTTTGCCCCTTGATTTTTGTACCTCTTGGTGAGATCCTGCCATAATCCCATATTCTTCCATTTCCATCAGTTGAATTAACATCTCCTGTACTTCTCCTCTTTCTATCATATTCGTAATTGTTGTTATGCGCAAACCAGGTACAATAAATTCTAATGTCACCACTGCTTCATGTCCATGCACTAATATGAATGGTGTATGTCCTGTCAACTTCTTGCATGTGGTCCTGTATGCCCATAGAATGGTGTATGTCCTGTCAACTTCTTGCATGTGGTCCTGTATGCCCATAGTACTGATGGTATTTTCAAATCTCAATCATCCCTGTTAACATTGCAGATCTTAGTCAAATCAGTTTACAAAATTTTGTTGAACTCTTCTACTATCCCATTTTCCTAAGGATGATATGATGTACTCTTCTAGTGATAGAATTAAAACTCCTCAATCATAGCCTTGATGGTACTGTTAATAAAATGGGTTACTTGGTCACTCATAAGAATCCTAGGACATCCAAATCTTGTTATCTCCTGCTCAAATAAGAAGTGTGTTGTTGTCTCTGTGTTGCAATATTTGACTGATGCGGCTTCTTCCCATCTGGTTAAGTATTTGGCCGCAATAATGATATATCTAGCTCCTGACCTTCTTGTTGGTGGATTAATAGGTCCCAAAAAATGTATTTTCCATTTTTCAAATACCTGAAGAGTTACTTGTGGTCTTAGGGGCATCTCATCCCTCATGTTGGGTTTTCCAACCCTCTAAGAGACATCAAATTTCTGGAAATATTCTTTGGCATATTTATGAACTCTTGGGCACCATAAAGCTGTGCGTAATAACTTCTACACGGTATCTTTTCCTGCATAGTGTCCTCCGGCTATACCTTCATGAGATTCTGATAAAACCTTGGGCTATTCATGTTCCAATACACACCTTCTCAAAATTTTGTTTTCACCCATATTGTATAAATGAAGTACAATGAGTTGATAGTTTGCAGCCCTGACTACCAAATTTTTCTTTTGCACAGTACTAAATTCTTGTGGCTCAACTCTTGTACTTAATAATTCAATGACATCAACAAAGTATTCATCATCTACCTGTTGTTGGTGCGAAATTAATCATACTAGGGTCCTTCTCAGGTTACCAACAAAAGGCACCTAGTAGTCTAGAGCGCTGGAATTTTCATCTCCTCTGAGGAGAAGAAGTCTCACTCGAAGTGAAACAAAGACAAAAAGATAGGGAAGAGCAAGGAGAATGCTTAGGTGGGTTTCCAGAACCTTCAATATTCACCTTGATCTTGCACAAGATATGCTAACTATAGAACATATCTGAACTCATTCATACTGGAACTAAATACATTCAAGTTGCATAAGAATTTTTAAACAAAGACAACATATTGATCTTATCAAGCATAAATAACTACTGTAAGGAGGCAATTCATAAGAATAAACAAATAATGACACCTGAAGTTCAAAATTTTAGGTCCTTCTTTATTTATTATCAGTAGATCTTCTCAGATACAATCTTAGAGATACAAATCAATACTCTGTTACAATTTATGACTCTGGATTCATGTCACATAGCTCTATCTACCCTTTTTCCCAAAACCATATGTGAATTACAATCATAGAACCTTTTTTGAACTACACCCAACTATACTCAACACTAACATCCAAAAACCCAACCCTTTTACAATAATATGCATCTCATATATAGGTTGAGTGGGATCTTTTGGCTTTGGGCTTGCATGCTTTCTTGTTCTTGTTATGTTGTAACTGCTTTTGCCTCATTGGTGTTGTGTTGTCCCTTTTCACACCCAATCTCTGTTTCTTTACTTGCTCCACTGTACAACTATTTTATAGATTCCGCAACTCGTGTTTGACCAAAACTGGGACTGTAGTCCTCCTTGTGCAACTTCTAACCCAAAAATGAAGGGCGCAACAGGCTCTGATGACAAGCCTTGACTCGCCCTCGAGTCAATTACTTGGTTCTTTTGCAGCTTCTAGGAGTGCCTGTTGCTTTCCCTTTTCCTCCTTCTCCACTTTTATTTCATCTTCTACTTTCTCTTTCTCTTTTTATGCCTCTTCAAATGAAGGGCCCAACTCTGGGACCAACTCTAAGGCCCACTTCTTGACTTCCTGGAAACTCCCAATTTTATCCTGCCACTTCCTGGCAAGGAGTGAGGCTTTATCTAGAAACTGTTGAGTTGCATCTGTGATAAATCCTTTAGGCTTGGATGCGACCAGAGAGTTCCATTCCAAATTGGATGTAGCATCTACCTGATGCATATGCATATACACTATCTGAATGACAGGTTGAAATTCTCGCAGCTCCTTCTTGGCTGCAGATTGTACTTCAAACAAAGCATTCAACTCATTGTTTTCTTGCTGAATTTGATCGAATTTATCTTGTTGCTCCGGGGGATCCATGGTGACCGCAACTTCTTCATTGAGAAACTGTATTCTTGCATGCACATCCTCCAAAGTTTGGTTGCACCTTGCGATAATTCCCATCTAGTCGCTGACCTCTCGAAATATATTTGTGCACTTGACTATGCGTTTGTGTAGTGTTTCTCAAGCATTTTTACCTTCCAACACTACTTTCTGCGTCTTCTCTTGCATCTTCCGAGGTTGTTACTCTACTTCTTGTTGACTCTCCCACAAATGCACTTCTAACTTCTCTATGAAAATGGCCAATTGTGAGCATGCTCCCTAGATTAGCTCGATATGATATTCAGGTTCTCCCACGGCAATGGACTCTAGCAGTTGTGGTGATACTTTCCTTATTTCTGACCAGGATTCAACAAGCTTCTGCTGGACTCTTTCTAGTTTCTGTTCCACCTGGATCTTGGCATATCCCTCCTGTGTTCTGCGTTCTTGAACAAGGATTGATTCCTCCCTTGTGAACTCTGCATTCCTTTCATCCTGTTGGAGCCTCTGCTCCATTTGATCAGTTGAGGTTCTGATCATTCTAACTAGCCACGCTGCTGGCCAGTGTGTAAGGTCAATGGAAGAAGGGGTGGCTTCCCTGGGTACTCAGACCTCCAGTGGGAGTCCACTAGATGTTGAATTCTCGAAATGTGTCTCCACCTCCTCTTCTCCTGTAGATGGTCCTAGCGCAAGCCTTAACCTCAACGTTGACGGTAGGAACATTATAAATTTTGTTCTGGCCACATGGAGTTGTAGAAAATCTGTGAATTCTTGAGGGTTTTGGAGGACTAGCTCCATTTGTTCCTGGAATGACATTGCACTTTGTCCTAAGGCCATCTCAGGTTCCTTCTGAACCTCGAGTATCTCTGTGTCTTTGTGGACCTTATCTTTTGGGGTTGCGCTTCCGATAGCACCCTCAACCTTGGTCGTTGAGGAAGTGTGTTGAGGACTTAGGACTTGTGGCTTCGGTCCTGCTTTCATCTTCATTGAAGACAGAGTGTCCTGAATTGGCACAAAGGGTATGATCTTCTGGTCCTGGGCTTTAGGGTTTGGGCCAGTAAGTTCTAGCCTATGTTCAGGTACTTCTGGGTTTGGACCAAGGAGTTTTGGTCTTTGCTCAGGTATCTTTGGGGGATTTTGCTGCATGGGTTCTAGGTTGATGGTTTGTGATAGAATGGTGGTTTATTGAGGTGGCGACTAGGGTTTTGGTGGCGATGGAGTTTTCTCAATGATGATGGTGGTGGATGGAGTGGTGTCAGGCTCAAGGTCATCCTAGATATCTATAATATGGGTTGCACAAGCCGCTGAGCAAGTGTGAGGAAAAGTGAATGAAATGGGTTGGGGGTTCAAAACCTTGCTTGGGGCGATCCTCATCTTGGGTTTCTTACGCATTGGCTCTGTGATGAATGTATCACTAAGAATTTCATTGACATCCTTAACTATCAACATTGTTTTCTCTGGAAGCTATGGGAAGATAGGTAGTGTTATCTTCTTGCGCTCCAATGGCTACATCTCTTCCTCCTCATCATAGTTCATCTATACTGGGGATTCTTTCTTATGTACCTCCAGTTCTGAGCTCGGTCCTACTCCTAATTCCTTACCCCTCTTCTTCAGCAGCTCTGCAAGCAGAAGGTAATGCATCCCCGACTTGTGAGGGTTTCGTTTTAATCCAGGCCATGACAAAACCTCCTTGTCAAAGGCCTCTTCATGTAAGTAGAATGGAAGCATGCGTGAGTTGAAGTCCTCTTGGTTTGCATACCTTGTCCATACAAATGTATGGTGGTGGTTCATGCTGAATGAAATGTTTTGCGTATTGCAGTTGAGAAATTCCTGCAGAATGCGCAACCTCTGAGTTGCATCCAACAACCTGTTGTACCATTTGGAGAGCATTGTGTTGTTGAAGATGGTGTTCTCTGAGTCTGACCTTGTGTGCCAAGGCTCGAACATCTTTTCCAATCGCCCCTTATCTGTTGGCGATAGTGGTCTTCCTGTGGGTGAAGTCCATTTCAACATTATGAATGCGACCAAAAAGTAACCATAGGTGAAAGTGTCACCCTTCTCTTGTGCTTCATTGCAAGCCACTAGGGGTTCCTCCAGTAAATAACCGCACCAGTTAAAGACAATGCCATTGGAAAAAAAATATGCCATTGATAGGGAATCCAATGTACACTCTCCTTTGTAATAATACCTTATGACCTTGCTCGCAATTATATAGCATCCGATCCTGACCGTCTCAGGTAGTATGGGGTTGATCTTGGCTGTGCACCCCCCCCTCTATGTATAAAGTCGTTCATATAAACTGGGCTCCCCCTTCTTATTTCCATGCTTGCTGGGACCCTGGAAACCTTTGGACACATCCTTGCCTTCAATGGATAGTCTGATAAGCTGGTGGATGTCCTTTGCGTGAATTGGATATCTCCTTCAAGCTTGCTCACGATTCAGAATCCGCAAATCGCTAAGTTCTCTCTAGGAAACAATGCATCCTACACTGAGTTCACAGAGCCTTATACTCAGGCTTAGTTGGAAATTTCTATAATAACTTCTATTCATCATTAAACATATAGACACAACTTGGATCTGAGTTGTTCGACGAGACTGTTTAATGGGGTAAATCTATTGGGTGATCTCGCCATTTAATGGGCAAGTTGGTCAGGGACGTGGCCGATTCCAAAACTTACCGTTTAACGGATGAGAACCTTGGCACGAATACCGATGGCATCTTTGTTTATCATGGCTTTATGGTTTAACAAAATTAGGACGGGTTACCATAGCGGTAATAAAGGTTATGATTGGACTGGGTTCGTGTGGAACATGGACTAGGATTGTGTCCAGATTCTCTCTCGCTTCGACCACAAAGGGGTCCCCATCATATTTAATGACTGTCATTAATATATTTATGGCTCATCTGATCCTACGTTGTTGAGTAAGCAGTTCTTCATCAAAACAACACTTAGACAGAAAAATGAACTACATGTCACGGTGCAACAATGCACTCTTCGACTTTATTAACTGAATTCACAAAAATTGCAAA
>CBVK0100462861.1:0-12050 GCA_900067695.1 Picea abies
CCGAGCTCATCCGGGATCGTGGATTTTGGTCATTTCATCCGTGCATGCAGCAGATCTACTGTCTCCTTGCGGTCACGGGTATTTTTGTCATTTGATTGTATTCCAGTACAGATCCCTGAGATCTGACTGACGTTTAGTTGATATATTTCAGTAGGCGATTTGTATTCCCACGCATGCACTAATATTCTTCATAATATTGAGTTATTGGTCTTATCTGCTATTGCATGCGTCGTTTTATGATTGTAATACATTTGTTATGCTACATGCAATTATGAGAACTTACATGCAACAATAATAACTGACATGCAAACACTTTAAACAAGACAATCTACATCAAACCCTAAAACGCATCCAGAAACCCCCAGTGTATCAGATTTGCAGCGAATATCTTGATCATCCGGATCAGGGATATTTCACTCAGGTCAATCCTGGTCTCGGTACTCCATGCCTAGGACCTGTGGGCCACGAGACATGATCTCCTAGTTATCCCTAAAAAGTGGGGATAACACACTCCACATCACTCCCCTTACCTAACACCACTCCACATCCACTCCCCTCATCTCCTGTGCATCTATCCTTTGACTAGTGCGCAACTCCCTCATCTCCACGCATATCCTAAACCGTAAACCTAACCCTAGCACATAGCTTACCTAGGAATTGTCACCCTATCTCCTATATAAGAAAGGCGACCCCTCCTTCCTCAGTTAGTTAGAATTCGTGGGAAGAAGATTGTATTGTATCACTTGCTATTTGATTAAAGGAATAAAAGACTTTGGAGCTTCATTGTGTTGTCTTGTGCAAATGTGTGGAGGATCTTCTCCCTTCATGGTGCTTTGAGTATGGTAAACGTCTCTTGCTTGCAATTCTTATTTGTCCATTTAATAAGGTATTAGTAAACTAGATTGTCTTGCTAATTCTTGTTTTATCACATTTCAATCTATGAATCCATGCTGTCATTGTTTTAATTGCATGCTTTCAAGGTTTATGTGTAGGATATTTTGACGGTTTGCTTGCAAGGGTATTCTAAGTTTACAGGTCTCTACTTTGGAGGAGTGGAAGGTTCTTGCTTGAACCTCCGGCATCTTCAATTGCATCCAGTGGAAGGATTCCCCTCTTCAACACATCATTTTGACTTCATCACCCAAGTTCCTGGTTTCAAATTATATCTTTCCCCTTCTCTCTCAAAATTTCATAAGAAAAGTCATCTTGCTCTTTGGTTTTTTGTTGCATGCAAGGATTTAGATAATTTTAAAAGTATAAATCTGTTCTATATCAATTGCATGCAGCCTCTAAAAGCTAGATCTGAATTTTATAAAAGAATTTCATCTCTTTGCCAAGTTCTAGCTTAAATTTGTCTCTAACTAGCCTTCAAATTCCCAGAATTTTTTAGGCTTGTGGTAGGCAAAAGTTTACACGGTTTTAAAAGTACAAATCTGAAAGTTTAGTTGCTTTTCTTTGCTGATTTTATATCAGCCAGTAAGATCCTAAGGAGGTTAGCTGTCTAGCTATCACTCCTTAGTTAATTTTCTGTTTTAGCGTATTTTAACTTAGAATTTTTTCACAATTTTTTGGGGTTGATCAATGACACTTTTAAAGTGTTTTTGGTCATCTTTTGCATTTGATTGCTTGCTATTTTATCGCAGATATGACAGGTAGAAGAGGAAATGATACTGAATTTTTGAAGTTTAGTCCCTTCCAGGACCCTCCCGGTGCTCCCAGGAGCTTTGTATTTGATTTTTCCCTCTCAAAAGGCTTTGTAAAACACTTGATCTCGCAGTATAAAAATCAAGTGTATCAAAAAGAAAGTAGTTTAAATTTTGTAATAAAGTTAGCGAGCCACAAAGCTCGTCTTTAGTTGTTTCCCCTGCCCTGGGGGGAAACTGGTGTCTTTTCCCTTTTTCTGCTTTTCAGGGTTGTTTCCCATTTCATTGGTTTCATTTAGTGTTTCATGCATAAACAAGCTAAAATTAACTCACATCATTTAAATCAAAGTTTTAAAATCCACTGCAAGTTCTAGGTTTGCTTATTACTAGTTTCCTTTTTTGCAAAATTATTGGAATAAACCCCAATTGTTCAAATTTGAGTATGCAAGCCCGTTGTCACGCTCAAGTGCTTCGGTGACCCAAAAACGATTGGAACAGTGCATGCTAGTATGATTAGGACAATCTCTAAGTGGCATTATTCATCTAAGACCTCTACCCTGGGTGGAGTGTGTCAAGTCGAGGGGTAACTCACCTCGTTGGACTTGCGGCACACCCGGTTGACAAGTTTTAGATTGGTGAATAACACACAAGGAGACCACATTACACATTGCACACAAAGAGTGGGGACCTCGACTTTAATCCCCACTTCACGGTCTCAAAACTTTTCTAGTAACACCAAATCCATTAATTAAAACAATCGAGATAAAATTAACGCGACACTTTCATCACATCACACTTTATTGCTTTATCTGGCACTGGTCTTTCAAGTTTATCTATTTTTGCAATGCTTATCTTTATTTTATGTGATGATTGATAAATGCTCATGGTTGGTTTCAAAGGCAGTATCCTTTTGATCAAGCTTATGTTATGTTGATATTATCTTGTGTTTCAAAAATTACAAACTCCTAGATTAAGTGTTTTTCTTTCTTAGTTTAGAAAAGCCTTAGATTTATTTTCATAGGGACTACCCGCCTTGGCTTTGCTAGGAGTTGAGGATCAGGTGACGACACCTTGACTTGAGACTTTCCCCCAAGGACACACCAAGTGGATTGAAGGTTTCTTCCACATTAACCCAGGTGTGTATTAGGACGACAACATGGTCTATGCTCTTTCTTTTAAAGCATTCTCTTAAAGTATTGAATCACTACTTTGTTGAAATCCTTATCTTTACATTGTTACATATTTGTGAGACTCATATATTGAAGTAAATCATAAATTCTCATATACTAATTCACTAAACATGATTTACTTGAACTCTACTACTAATAGACTAGGGATACCCCCCTTGGCCTTTGAGAGGGGCTAAAAGTGAAGTGGAAATTGTGTTGAGGTGATAGTGGCACAATCCCATCCGTTACCCCAAAGAAGCATATGTTGTTGGACTCTCCACTTGGATGCTAATTTAGGTGGTGTTACCCACCAAGTTGCATTAGGATGGACTTGCAGTTGAGCCGTCGAAGATTGAACAAGGAATTGTTCAAAGTCAGAGTTCAGAAGTCCAGCCGGCCAATATGGTCACCTTTCTTCTTCTTCTTCTTCTTCTTCTATAATGCAATTCCATGCTCTCCATGGGGAATTGTAATAAGATAAATTCAACATGATGAACTTGTAAAAGACTTAGCCTCCTAAGACTTAATCATGAGTGCATTACTCTAGAGTGTTTTTTTTACTTATTAATTATTTCTTGCTTGAAAATTTTTAAGTGAGTTATAATTTTTGAGTTTTTCACTCATTTCCTCCAAAGTTGGAGTGTGTACTGATGGTTAGGCCTGAGTAAGATTATCTAAGTCTAGTGTCTAATGTATATTACCATGCTAGTCATCATTTTTGAGTCATATGGAAATTGTGCTAAGTCCCTCGTAGGATTTTTTAAGGTTTTTAGTTAATAAAAAATATTCCGCAAGTGAGATATTTTTAATTGTAAATAAAGCCTAAGTTAAAAAAGTGGTACTAGGAGGCATTATATGCCTTGGGGGTATTCGTTTTCACACTCAAAATACCCACTTAACCTAAATATTACCTTTTTGAGGGTAAAAAGTGATTATTTAATCACAAAAAAGTCTCTCTCTCAAAAAAGTCAATAAAAGACAAAAAATAAATAAAAAATCAGCAAGGCACTAATTTAGGGAAAATGTCGGGGACATGTTTCTCCCTTGGCTTGTGTGGCGAGTGAACTAGGAGAGAAGGTGACTTGTTGGAGTGTGTTGTCAACTTGATGGAGATTCCAATGAGGCAAGTCGCACCTTGTAATGTTCCCAAGCCAATTTTTTCGCTTAGGAACACTAACTAACCACTAAATTAACGGTTTTACTGTTGTATATGCAGGTTGGCCACCGATATTTCAGACTTAGGGTTATATTCGGTTATTCAGCACAGTTTATTCAAGATATACTCAATACATGCAAGATCTCAACAATACACAAGATATGGAACCACAAAGCACAGATCTGACCTTTTTATTATGAAAAGAAAGAACCTGATACAATATAGAAGAAAATCTGGAATAACATCAGATGGCTCCAAGATAGAAGATATGAGCTGCCACAAAATGCTCCCAACAATACAAAATAGGCCTCCAAAGGATGAACACGAGATGAAGATCCCAAATACAAAGAACAAGGGTTACGTCCAACGCCCTTATGTTGTTGGTACGTCCTGCTGGATGATAAGAAAGTCAATATTTCGTCCCAGTAGAAGGAGGTCTCAAAACAATGCCAAACTCCACCAAAGGATAGATCAGGACAAGGGAAATCCCTCCCGGAAGTATGAAGCTCAAATACTTGGTCTTCCTCCTCAATCTGCTAGAACCCTAACTAGATCTGCACCCTCCTGAAACCCTGAAGTGCCCAACAATTCGGCCTGGATGAAGGAGGCCTCCAAAACTCCTGAAACTCCCTAGGGTGATAGATCAGGCTGCCACAAGCACCTAGGAGAAGTTTCACAATTAGATCTAAGGTATAACTCCCTAGATCTAAGAATGTTTGAATCACCAAGACATCCTCCTTCTCTCAAAGCCGTCCCAAATCTGTAGCTGCCAATCTGGCCAAAGTAACTCTTCCAAAACACATCCAAACTGATGAGCAAGGTCCTGCAAGAAAAACCCAAGTGCTAGAATGTCTCAAGGCTCTTTCACAATGATGGATCGAACTTCCCCTTAGACAATGGTGCGCCCCTGCTGGAAATCCCTGAATAGTACGGCCATGTTGCTCTCCTGAATCGATGAAGGAACTTGTGATGAGTGTAGAATGGTGTGGGTGGAGTATTTCATCCCCGAGGCCAAGCTTGGAACAAGTGAGTGGGATCTTTCACCATTGAGTTGCTCTCTAGGGTTTGTAATCTCAAAACCCTCAAAACTATGTGCTCAAGAGCTCAACAAGCAAATACCAAAATATCCAAGATGAAGGAAAGGTGCGCCCTAGCCTTTCCTTTATACTTCCATTCTGTTTCCTTGTTGAGTTAGTTTAACCCCTAGGTTCAACTCCTAACTCAACCTCCAATGTTCTAATTCTTCATTGAGTTACTTTTTTCTCTTTTTCCCTTTTTCCTAAGTCAACTTCAAAATATAACATTAATTTGGTTGATTTTTCCCCATATTGTATGAGACTATGGGCTAGTGGGGATGCCTAGACCACTAAGTCTTCCCAGACCTCTTCATCAAGAGGTGGGGGACATTACAGTCTCCCCTGCTAGAAATTGCTTTTCCTTAAGCAATTCCAAACCCGTTTCCCGTACCACCTGTTCATTCTCCCACATGGCATCCTCAATAGGCAAATCCTTCAATTTGATCAGGTATTCTTTGATGCTTCTCTTTCGGAGCTTCTTCTCTCGAACCTCCAATATCTCCTTTGGTACAAGAACCAATTGCCCCTCTTCATCTAGAGGTGGTAGCACTTCTAGTGGAGTGATGTGTTGGCCGATGGCCCTCTTCAGGCGGGACACATGAAAGACATTATGTATCCTCCTACCCTGTGGGAGCTCCAGCTCATAAGCTACGACCCCTACCTTCCTGCTGATCCTATAGGGCCCAAAGAAACGTGGTTGGAGCTTCTCTGATCCACTTATTTTTATAGAAGCCTGCCTGTACGTTTGGAGCCTTAGGTAGACTAAGTCACCAACCTCAAAAGTACACTCTACCCTGTGTTTGTCTGCTTGGACCTTTTGCTGGTTCTGTGCCCTCTGTAAATGATCCTTCAGCTCCCTGAGAATATCCTAACTCTGTTGTACCCAATCCTATACCATCGGGGCCCTGCTGTTACCAAAAGCAATCTCTACGAAAGAGAGTGGGTCATAACTATACAACGCCCTAAATGAGGTCATGCCTATGGACATGTGATGGGTGGTGTTGTAACAATATTCCCCCAAATGTAGCCATCTGACCCATGCCTTCTGCTGCCCAGCCACATAATTCCTGAGATAGCCTTCCACCCATTTGTTGACTATTTCAGTCTACCCATCCATCTGAGGATGATAACTAGTACTAGGAGTCAAGGCCGTACCAACTAGCCTGAATAACTCCTGCCAGAATGTACTCATAGATCGGATATCCCTGTCACTAACAATGGTTTTGGGTAAACCATGAAGTCTGAAGATCTCCCTAAAGAATAATTCGGCCACCTGTGTTGCACTGAAGTCTGTAGCAATGGAGAAGAAGTGTGCAAACTTTGACAACCTGTCCACCACCACGAAAATACAATCCTTCCCTTGCGCCTTTGGAAAACCTGTGATGAAGTCCATGGAGATGCTTTCTCATTTGTGCTCTGGGATGGGTAGGGGTTGCAGCAGTACTGTTGGGTGAGTGTGCTCATCCTTATTCTCCTGGCAAGTAGTACACTCCTTGACGTGATTCATCACATCCTCTTTGAGGCCCTTCCATGAGAACCTCTCCCTCACCTGCCTGTATGTCTTGCCAATCCCTTGGTGCCCTGCCTTCAGTGAGTCATGACATGCCTGCAACACTTTGGCCCTAAAGGCCGATTCAGGAACCAAAACAATTTGGCCCTTACAATAGATGATGCCATCAATGACCCTGAAGTTATCATCCTGTATTTGCCCATCTTACAGTTGACAAGCGAACTGATTTTCTGAGTATTCCATCACCAAGTGGTCCTTCCAATCAACTGATACATTTGTCATGGCATAAATTGATGACCTCTTGGACAGTGCATCTACCACCACGTTGTTTTTCCCTTTGACGAATTCAATGTCAAAGTCATAGGCATGTATCCTGCTGACCCACTTCTATTATCTTTCATTCAAGTCCTTCTGTTCCAGGAAGTACTTGAGGTTGTTGTGATCTGATCTCACTACAAATCGAGCACCGACCAAGTATTGCTTGAGTTTTGCCAAAGCGTGCATGATGGCCAACATTTCTGTCATAGATGGTGTAAAGTAACTCAGGACCCCTAAGTTTTTGGCTCTCATAGGCAAGAGGGTGCCTATTCTGCATCAATACGACTCCAATGCCTTCTCCGGAGGCATCACACTCCAAGATGAAAGGTTGGCCAAAATCTGGTAATGCCAATACCGGACACGTGCTCATTACCTTCTTCATTCTGTCGAACGTGGCTTGGGCTTCTTCACTCCATTTGAAAGCCCCTTTCTTCATTAGATCGGTCAAGGGTGCACAAAGCTGGGAGAATCCTTTGACAAACTTCTTGTAGTAGCTACAAATGCCCAGAAATGCCCTCAATTCTATAAGGGTTTTAGGTGTTGGCCATACAACTATGGCCTGAATCTTCTCCTGATGTACCTGTACTCCTTTAACTCCGATAATGTGTCCCAAGTAAAGGACCTCCGTCATTCCAAACTCACATTTGGATTCCTTGGCATATAATGACTAATTCTCCATGATAGTCAAAATCTGGTCTACATGTTGAAGGTGTTCCTCCCACGTCTTGCTATAGATTAGAAAGTCATCAAAGAATACAAAGAGATGCTTCCTCAACTGTTTGTTGAAGACATAGTTCATACATGACTGGAACGTGGTTGGGGCATTGGTTAAACCAAATGGCATCACTAAAAACTCATAGTGGTTGTAGTGACACATGAAAGCAGTTTTTGGGATGTCCCCTTCCCTCATTTTGATTGGATGGTACCTGTTGACCGCCTCTCCAACTAGGGGGTCAATTCCATGTGTCATGAAGAGATGCATCATCAAATGCTCATTTGACGAAGACTATTTGGTTCTACAGGGCATTTTTGGCCCCAACACTTCTTTTTGTAACTAGAATTTCCGCACCCCTGCATGGGTCAATAATGTAATAGGTCTGCATTGGTCATAGTTAGGTCAGTTACCTTGGGATCGGTTCATTGGAAGAGTCCCTTTCACCGAGGTTTTTTTATCCTCGGGTTATCAATTGGGCTTTTCAGCCTTATTGATTTCCCTTGAGTTTTTCCCTCACACTTGCAATAATTCCTCCAAAGTGGTGAATGACGTTCTAATGGACTTATCTCCTAGTAACTATTGTTTAGGGATGATGTAAATGACCATGTAAGACATCTTAAAAAGTTTCGCGGAATTCCGTTGAGTCTAGATTAGTTTTTTTTAATTAATTAATTTTTAATTAAATTTCCCTAAGTTTGGAGGTTTAATTATTTTTGAGAAAAAATTGTAAAAACTAGGTCTTTGGGTTTTTGATAGGGCTATTTGTGCTCAAAAAAAATAGAATAGCACCCCCTACACACCTAGACCAAGTTTCAGCTCAGTTGGACAACTTCTGCTATGGGTTTGTCCACCCGGAGTGTTAGTCAGTCAAAAACAACAATTTTAATTGCTAAGTCTTGACATAGCAAAAATTTAATTTTGTAATAATGAGTTAAAAGTGGATGTAAAGATGGATAAAGGTGAGAGAGATTTTTCCTAACCTTTTCCAACCCTCACATCACCCCTTCACCTAGCCATTAAGCAAAAACGTTACTTTTCCTAGAGTGGTGTCCCTTCCTTCTAGAAAGTCTCCAAAAAGTAAAAAAAATGATAAAAAAAATCAATGGGAGACTTATGTTATCCCTTGGCACGCTTTTCCTAGCCTCCCACTACCCTTTTGCTTGATCCCAACACCTTTGCCCTCATTTATTCCACTCCATTCCTCACCTCTTCCCCAAATGGTGCATCCTCGTAGGAGAGTTACGGCCCCCTCATCTAGAAAAATTGTTTTTGTGGTTGGGCTCCCTTTCTCTCCCTTGGCACGCATCCCATAGCCTCCCACTACCTATTTTGTGTGATCCCAACACCCTACCACTCATCTACACCCTAGATCTACTTCTCAAACCCTACATGGTGCACCCTACCCTTGGGATCTCATCTTGTGCTTGGTGGTGGACACTTGGCATTGATCCAAGAGGGGTGAGTTTGCCTCTCCAAGTCTAAATAGATCCCTCTCCTCACTTCCTCTTTACTATATCTTGAGCTATTGTTATGCTACTTGATTTTCCTTTCTCTCTCTCTCTCTCTCTCTTTCTTATTCCATCTTTCTTCCATTCTTTGGCTCTTAGGGTTTTGGAGCAAGTATTTCTCCAAGATCCCTTTCTTGAGTAATATAAAGGAGAAACTTTGGAGGATCATTGGAAGAGCAACATATATTTTCATTATTGCTACATGTGAGGTAAACTTGTATGGTTTGATTTGATTTATGCATAGCCTTAATCTTGGGTAAAGTATTTTATTTGAGTAGATCTAACAAAGAGTATTCTTGTAGATCTATATATGTGAATTGCTAGATAGGGTGCAAGTATTTTATCTTATTAGCACATTCCTCCATATTATCTTGGTATGCATAGATTTTGCTAAGTTTTTGCAGGTTTGGCTTCAAGGGTTTCATTGGAAATGCCTCAAGGAAGAGTCCTCCCTTGAAACACACATAAGATCCTCTTTTCTCTCTCTTCTTTTTTCATTCTTTCTTGCTGTCCTTTCATACATATTTCAGCTAGCTTAACATCTTAAAGTGGTCATCTAAATCTACTTTCTTCATAAAATTTTCTATCTGAAAAATTTCTACCAAAAATATAAATTTTTCTTCATATTTGCTTGTTGTGTGTAGCATTTCCAGCAAGTATACCTTGCTGGTTTTTGCAGGTTCAGATCTAGTTGAGAGGGTTATGCTACCCCAAAAACGTCCACACAACACTCCAAGACCCTTCTCTTCAAGTGGGTAACATTCTCAACTTTTCTCTTTACTTCTTCTAGCTTCTTGGGCATACTTTCTTCACTTGCTGATTTTTAGTTGCTCATAGTGTGGGAGAAGGATTGGTATGGCCTACCTCCCACGTGTGAGTTTGGGTAAGATATAGCTTTGAGTTTTCTATCTCTAAATCACTCCCTCAAGCTAGGACGTGGGGTTAGTGAGCTTCTTCTCTTGCTTGCTTCTCTCTCTTCCTTTCTTGGCCTCTCTTTCCAAGTTATCTTCTAAAGCTTAATAATTACCTACACTTTGGGAGAGGAATACCCCAATTTGTGAGGTTAGGGTTTTAATGTGCTTTTGATCTATTTATGCTTAAATGGTTAAAATCGTCAATCTTTGGTATGGGATACTTGGTTTTGATTGTTTTTTGTTTAATGCCCGGAAGTCAATGCACATGTGCATGGTTCCATCCTTCTTCTTGACCAACACCACTAAAGAAGCAAAAGGGCTGGAACTCGGCCTGATGTGCCCCATATCCAAGAGCTCTTTGATTGCCTTCTCTATCTCGTCTTTGTACTTTTTTGGATGTCTATAAGGCGTGGTGATGACTGGTTTTGCTCCTTCCTCCACCTCAATGATATGCTCAAGCCCCCTGTCTGGTGGAATAGGTCCAAACACTTTACTGTGTTTGTCAATGATCTCATGAATCTGTAGTGTGTAGTGAACCTTGCCCTTTTTTTCCACACGTGCCGAAATCTTGCACTCAGCTGCATACACTATCTCTTCTCCCCTGAAAATGGCCTCCATCTTCTTGGTCGTAACTACCTTGGCTGAGTTACCTACCATGCCTTGGAGAACTACCTTTCGTCCACCCTCCTCTGTGAAAGACATTTCCATGGTCTTGTAGTTGGTGGTGATAGGCCCCAACGTACTGAGCCATTGTACTTCAAGGATTATGTTTGTGTCTGCAAGGTCCATCACATAAAAATCATGTACCAAATCATGCCTACCCAATGTAAGCTTCATGCCTGGAATGTACCTGTTACAAGGCATGGTGTTTCCACCTGCTACCTCCACCTTGAACCCTTCAAATTCAACCGTGGGTATATGCCTCCTCTATAGCAATGCTGAGTCAATGAACTTGTGAGAGGCTCCCCCATTAATCTACACTGACACCTTTTGCCCCTGCAAGACTCCTCTCATTTTGAAGGTGTTGTACTTGGGCACCCCATTGATGGATGCAAAGCTAGCCTTCTCTTCTGTCGTACTGTCATGACCTGTAGCCTCTGTTATCGCATAGTTTGTAGCTAGGAAAAGGGCTATAAGATTGAAGGCCAAACTAGCGTAACAGGAACCTATCCCACCCAATGTCACCAAGATGGGGAGGTTCTTTCACTTTAGGGAGGTTAGGCCCAGGGGAGACATCCCCGGTGACCTGTGGTTTTGAGGGGGCAGAAGGATAATGAGATAAGGACAAACTTTCCCCCTCACAAGTCACCACCCAAACAGAAAGTCCTGGCTAAACAACCCATAATAAAGTAAATCCCCAATGAAGAACACTTTCCTAGAACAAGACAACAACAAACAAATATATGCAAGCTATATTTCAATGGGTTAGTACTTCATAAGACTATCTGATAAATATATATAAGCAATTAACAATAAATGTTGACGAAGTCAATGTTTATCAATAGCAAATGAAAAGAATATGACACTTCACCAATAAATATTGGAACGATGTGGCATTCAATGTAACCAATCAACACTTCATTTAATAAATGCTTAAAACCACCATTCAATTGCTCATAAAGTAAAACGTTGTTGCATTAAAGATGAAATATCCAATGATGACGTCAACAACTTAGGGTTAGTAGGTTAGGATATGAAATTCAAAGAATTTAGAGAGTATTTAGATCAAGTTCTACTTCAATGCTTGGGGGTCTTAGGATTAGTTCCTTAGGGTTTAATGGAGCCAATAATGAAGGAGGCAAAGACTAAGGACAAGAGGGAGAAGTTTTGAGGTGTTGCTAAGGCAAGGCCTCAAAATCAAAACCCTAGGGGAGAGAGGCTTGTTATCGCTTAGTTTGTAGGACAAGTTTAGTAGCTTGAAGGCAAGAGTCAAACTGGAGTAACAGGAGCTTCCCCACCCACTGTCACCTCGATGGGGGGCTCTTTCTATTCAGGGTGGCTAATCCCAAGGGAGACGTCCCTAGTAATCTGGGGTTCTGAA
>CBVK0100462862.1:0-12050 GCA_900067695.1 Picea abies
AGAATATAACACATACCCAACACTCCATGGGTTTCTACGCAATCTCCTGATAAAATCTAATCATTTTGTATGTTACGAAGAATGTTTCCCTACCCTGGACGATGAACTGCACTGTCTCTTCACCTTCTTTCTGTGCAGGTGGCTTTTGTGTCCTTTCCTATTGCTGGGTAGAGGCTCGTGATCTTTCCTAGCTTCATAGTTACTATATATGTTCATGGACCTCTAACAACTTGGCCATGATCTCTTCTCACCGCGCCTCTGCAATTCAGACCAATTCGTCACTTTAGTCTTGGACTTTGTCCGCGATGAGCTCTGCATCATCCTCTGTCAGGGTGATGTCTGAGTCTTCCATCTCATATTTTCTCTTCTTGCGCGAGATTCCTCACTATCTGTGAGGGTTGTGTCCCACTTGTTTCACCTTGGGCTCTTTCTTCAGCAAACTATTCAATATCCTTCTTCCCAGTCTATGGCCAAATTCTTGTCCTTGTTGTGGTTGGTGTCCTCCTTGACCATTTTGGTACTGGGCTGCTCCCACTTGGTTGAGTTCATGCTGCAATTGTTATAGTATTTTCAGCTAGGCTACCTATTCTGGCTAATGAGCCTACTTCGGCCTTATCCTTAGGCTTAGAGGAATGTGTTGTGCCTATCCTCATGGCTGGTTTTGCTACTGGTAGTTGCCACTGTGCAGGCCAATATTTTATGATCCGGTCCACTTCCTCCTTCATGATGCAATATTGCATCTTGAGCCATGCCTTCTTGGGATCCCTCGCGGATTGGATCCATGCATGATGTCTGGATGCCTTGAATTTGACTATCCCCTCTCTCTCTTGCACTGCCTCCATTATTATGCACCATACATTCACTGTGCATTGTTAGATCTCTTCGAGCAACATGGAAAAAACAATGTTATTTTCCTACTGTGTCTTGTCCTTTTCCTTCCAGAGGGACTTGTACCTGGCCGCATAACACTTTCCCATTCTGTCTAAGAATGCCGAGAATTTTGTCTCTTTCCATCCTGCCAAAGCTATCAGGATGATCAACCATGAATAATGGAACTCGGTTCCATTATCCTACGCGTCACAATAATCGATTAAGAACTTGTTCAGCAGGTATGGTGCCCAACTGAACATAAGCCCCTTCGCGCACTGCACGAATACTGCAATGACGCCTGCTGGTGCTTCCTCTTGGTGGAATTTCCTTAGAAGTTTGCAAGCCATCAACTTTCTAGAGAACCTTGTCATGTTATCATTTATTTCCTTAATGACAATTCCTCTATTTCCCCGAGTAGTGCTGAACTGCGCCTTGACCTGCTCTGCTAATTATTTTTTGCATACGCCTTATTATCTAAGTATTCATCTGGTTGCACGTTGACTATGGGAAGTCATGTGATCTTGGAAATCAATGACACATAAATTTGTACCATCCTATCCATCCATAGGATGCCTCCATGGATGCGGGCGACTAGCTATTTGACATACAATTCGACATTCTTACCACGCCCAAAATGCGGTATGTCCAATAGGTTCATGATTCCTGAGTTGTAGAGCCTCGTTATCCACTGTGCAGGCTCTAAGATAGGTTCTCCGAGGGGTCCAATTTCCCCTGTGTTTATTAGATAATTCTGCTCGGTCAGCTCTGGAAAATTGGCCGCATCACGCACATCATGGTCAACGTACCTAATCTTAGGTACCTTTACCAACATATCATCCACAGTGATGATTGCGTCTGGGAGATAAGGGAGTGTAATCTCCATGGTGTCCAATGTCTTTATTTTATTTCTCAAAGAATATGTGCCTACCTCTGCTGCGTCTACATCCTCTTCTTCCCTTCCAGACTCTAGCCAGTCGGTGATGTCCTCACAACACCTCTTCGTGTTCCTGGGAATGTCATGGTCCCATTGTTTCGTCGGGCTTCACAGGTGTCTCGGGGTTAGGGTTTTAAATGCTGTTTCGATCCCTAGAGCTCTGCCCTATTTCTCCTTGCAGTGCTGTGGGGGTCTCTTCCTTAACCCACATCAGGCTAATTTATTTTGGGTTTGAGGTGGTAACATCCTCCAGCTCAGCCACATTTTCAGGTTGTTGCATTCTCTCCTTACGCCTTTGGCCCTGCCGAGTAATCTAGAAAAACTATCCCGGCGTGCCGAACTTTGGTGGATTCATCCTCTCTGAAATTCACACACTTGCTTTCTCTTGCGTAAAATGCTAGCTAGGGCACACAGTATATTTCTCACTCTGGGATAAAAAAATCATTAAGTGTTGAATAACTGTATGCTTTCCACCTTTTATAGACCGGGTCGTATTCACTTTTCACTTTTCGCGTGCATTTGCGCCAACTTTAATTTTTTCCGTGAGTTATCTTATGATGTTTGTCGTGGTAATTACTGCACGCGACTTTTTCGAGAATTTTTGTATTTTATTTCTTTTGTATTTTATTTATTTATTTTCCCTCTTTTTCTCCTTTTTATTTCTTTTTATCATTTTTCTGTCCTAAACTCTGCTATAGTACACTATATACATGCTCTTTCCCACTGCATTGTACCTTTTAAGGGCCAGGAGGTCGATTGTCCCTGTATAGTTTTAGTCGATTCCTGTTGATCATTCCTTTCAGTTCTATTCCTCCCAAGTCTTTTAGATGTACATATCCCCCCTCTGTGACATTCTTTACTTCATATGGCCCTAGCCAATGCATTCTAAATTTACCAGGATGTTGAAAAACATTGTTGTCATATAGTAGGACTAGGTCTCCTTCCTTAAATCTCTTCTTTTTAATATGTCTGTCATGCCAGGATTTGTCTCTTGCTTTTTTCACTTCCTGGTGAAATCCTGCAAGAATGCTATCCTCTTCCATCTCCATTAGTTGATTTAACCTTTCCTTTACTGCGCCTCTTTCTGTCATGCTGTTAATTGCTGCTACTTGCAGACTGGGTACCAGAAATTCTGATCGCACCACTGCTTCTTTCCCATACACCAATATGAATGGTGTTTGTCCTATCAACTTCTATCATGTGGTCTTATATGCCCATAATACTGCTGGTATTTTCAAGTCCCAATCATGCTGGTTGACATTGCATATCTTATTCAAAGAATTCTCCAAGATCTTATTGAAATCTTCTACGGTTCCATTTTCCCGAGGATGGTATGGTGTACTCTTATGGTGATAGACTTCAAACTCCTTAGTCATAGCCCTGATAGTACTACTGATAAAGTGAGTACCTTGGTCACTCATCAAAATTCTTGGACAACCAAATCTGGTGATCACTTGCTCAAACAAAAAGTGTGCTATTGTCTCTGCGCTACAGTCTTTGCTTGGTGATGCTTCTTCCCATATTGTTAAGTATTCTATTGCAGTAATAATATACCTAGCTCCTATTCTTTTTGCTGGTGGATTGATTGGTCCAACAAAGTCTATTTCCCATTTTTCAAATACCTGTAAAGTTACTCGTGGTCTTAGGGGCCTCTCATCCCTTCTATTGGGTTTACCAACCTTCTGACAAACATCGCATGTCTAACAATATTCCTTATCATCTCTATGGACTGTTGGCCACCATAGTCCTACGTGAAATACCTTATGCATGGTATCTTTTCCTGCATAGTTTCTTCCAGCTATTCCTTCATGAGATTCTACCAATAATCTGGGCCTTTCATGTTCTAATACACATCTTCTCAAAATACTATATGCGCCCATCTTATATAAGTGTCCTGCAATAAATTGATAGTTTGCAGCTCTGACTACCATATTCTTCTTCTTCCTAGTGCTAAAATCTTGTGGTGCAACCCTTGTACTTAAGTATTCAATAATATCAATGAAATATTCATCAACTATCTGTACTGAAAACACCTGTGTATAAGGGAAATTATCCTCCAATTGGTAGGTTCTTATCCATTAGTCACCCTTGAAAGGTGACCATGACCTAGATTTATCTTTCCTGGTTTGACTATCACTTCGAAATCAAATTCTTGGAATAACAACAACCATCTATAGATCCTCCCCCGAACACTGGCTTGTTGACTAGATATTTGAGGGTAGAATGATATGTGAACATATTAAAGTGTTTACCTAGTAAATAGTTCCTGAACTTCTGAAGTGCATATACCATGGCTAGTCCTTCTCATTATGTGGTATTGTAATTCTACTATGATTCTTACAATTTTCTGCTTGCAAATGCTATAGGGTGGTCTAAGTCCCCTACTCCTAGCTGCACGAGAATTGCTCCAAGTGTTATGGCTAATGCATCTACATGCACATGAAACGTCTTTTCCCAATTTGGGAATACAAGATAGGTGTTCTGACCATATTTTCTTTTAAGGTGTCTAATCCTTGTTGACAATCCTCATTCCACTAAAATTTTATATATTTCTTTAAAATTTTTTCTATTGGCGCAATACTCTGTGCACACCCTTTTATAAATTTCCTGTAATAACATGTATGTCCCAGTGTTTCTCTCAGTCGGCACACTGAATTTGGTCGTGGTGAATTTACAATGACTGCAATCTTAGGAGGATCTACTAGCAAACCTTGTTTACACACTATATGGCCCAAAAATATTCCAAAAGGTGTCCCAAAAATGCATTTCTTTATATTCAATGATATCTGACATTGCCTGCATCTTTCCAACATTAGCCTTAATACTTATACATGGTCCTTTAACAAACTATATACAGTCCAATCATCCAGATATACTTCTAGAAACTAATGTATGAATTCCTTAAAAGAAGGTACGACTACTTTTGAAAAAATGGCTGGTGCATTTTTCAGCCCAAAAGGCATGACTGTATATTGGTAGGATCCCCATTTTGTAGCAAAAGTAGTCTTATACTTGTCTTCTGGAGCTATTTTGATCTGATGGTAACCTGAGAATCCATCTGTAAATGAATATTCTTCCTGACCTCCCACATTCTCTAAGACTTCATCTGTAAAAGGGGTGGGAAATGGGTCATGTAAGCAAGCATAATTAAGTTTCCTCAAATATACACAAATCCTTATCCCCCCTTGTTTCTTTTCTTGGACTACCATAGGACTTATCCATTTAGATTCCTCTACTGGTTCTATGATACCAACTTCCAACATTTTGTCAATTTCATCCTTCATTTTCTGCTTATATACTAGATTCAACCTGTAAGGTCTCTGTCTAATAGGTCTTGCCTCAGGGTTGAGAGGTATCTTCATCTCTCCTAGTTCTCATGCTATGCCTTTCATATCTGTAAAGGTTATTGGGAACATGTCACTGTATTTTCATAGTAACTCTGTTATTCTTTCTACTGTTTGTTCATCCTAATATTCTCCAATACTTGCCATTTTGTGATCCAGATTATTTTGAGAATGACACAAAGACATAAATATAACAGAGATACAAAAAAGGAAATACACATAAATATTGCAAGAAACACAAAATTATAGTGAAACCCAAATTCTATTAATGAATAAGAGAGAAAAACATTGTAGAACACAAACTGGCAGAATGGGGTAGTTTATCTCTAAAAAGAAAGAGATGTTGGCTACGATTCATTTGCAACAAGATTTACATCACACTTCATTTCATACTTAAAGGGCCTCCTTCACCTCAATTATATATGAGAGATTGAGAGGAGAGAAATTCCCATGATGAATGTGGGATAAATTGGACTAAGTTTATAAAATCCCATAGGCATGCAAAACACTAGGAGTTCCCGAGTGGTCACCCATCCCAATACTACTCTAGCCTAAGCACGCTTAACTGCAGAGTTCTAATGGGATCCAATGCATTAATGCTATGCTGTAGGAATGTACATAAGACCACTAGGAAATCATTAAATGATGTCTGTAATTAACAAATGAAGATGACATTACATTCCAATCCCTATCAAAAAGGGTGAATATCATCGTTTATCAAAACCACAGGCTCAAAATGGTGATTCAATGGAAGAGGTGGATAGCCATTGAGATCCATCTGGATCATTCCTCCCCCCTTAGGAAGCAATGGTCCCCATTGCATCAAGTTTCCTTGGGGGACAAGGAGACTTCTGCTAAATCTGAAGCTTGGTGTGCTGCTTGCCTTGCTGAAGAAGATGACCTTCTTAGCTTGTTGAAGGATGTCATGAACTTGTTGATGGAGGGGTTGGATCCGTTCAACCAATCTAGCTGCATGATATACCTAAGTGTGGGAGGACTCTGCCGGTGAAGATGAAACATGGAGAGTATGAAGGGTTCTGTTATAACCTTGCTTGACTGGGTAGTGTGGAGGCACCCATGTAGGTGCAATAAGACGATATTGGTACTCGTCTACAATCTTGTCGATTTGCTTTTGCTGGATAGAAAGGTCTTGGGCTGAGGCTACAATGGTTGCAATGTCCTTCTGTTCACCTTCTAATCGGATTGTGAAGAGGCTAAACTTTCCAGTATGAGAGATTACTTTATGGCATTGTTTTGGTGGGACAATATTCAGAACTACCTCTAGTATCCAATATAGTTTACCCCCCAGAGTAACAATGACACTATGGGGCCGAGAATCATAAACAACATAACACCTACACATATATGGCTGGCCTAATAGAACATCATAGAATTCCAGTGGGGAAACATCACACAATACCTCATCCTTGAAGGGCTTGATGCCATAGGACAAGCAACACTGCTTGCTGATACAAAGATCTTGACCCTGGAGAAGCCATCCAATGTTGTATGGTTGTGGGTGTGGTGTTGTTGGAAAATCCAATTGCTTGACAACCTCTGCTGAGATGATGTTATTTTGGCTTCCACTATCAACATTAAAATGTAGTGGGGTCCCCTTCACCCACATCTGTGAATGGAAGAGTTGCTCCCCCTCCTTAGGATCCTCTTCTAGTTGGATTGTTGTAGTTGTGAAAATAGCAGTGGGTTCTGCATAAATGATTTGTCTCCTTTTATTATTTTATGAATCAGGGTCCAAGTCAGGGTTCAACTCTTTGTCTTTGAGCTCAGCCACCAATGACTGTATTGAGTGACATTCATCAGTGTTGTGCCAAGGGATGTTGTGGAACTCATAACACTTTCTGATGTCTTTCTTATACTTCCCATTACCCTTCTTTACCTGCATCCAAGACTGACTTTCTTGAGGTTGGCCTTCCTTTCTCTATCCATGCTTCTCCCACTTACTCTCTTTCTTGAATTTTTGTTCAATTTTGAATGCATATCGATAAGCATCCCCCAGTGAGGAGATGTCCAAGAAATCCATCTCTGTTTGGATGTACATGTGTAGACCACTACGATACTTCAAAACTAAGTGTCGCTCGGAGTATTTGATACCCATATTTGAGCTCAAGGTATGAAAGATGTTGGTGTACTTCGACACAGACTGGTCTCTTTTTTTACACAGAGTTTTCCATCTCATGTATTTATCATCATAGTTTCCAACAGGGTATAACTCCTCCTTTAGGGCATCTACAAAGGCCACCCAGGTGGGTTCTCTTGCAAATAGTGTAGATTCATCTGTGGTGTACCTTTCCCAATAAACTTCCCACCAAGATTTGACATGGGGAAGGGATTTAAGGAGCGCGAAGGTGATATTTTCACTGTCGGAATTTTTTTGGACAGAGTAATAACCTTCTAGCATATTCAACCATTTTTCTAGAGCATATGCATCTATCTGGCCTTCAAATAAGGGGATATCAAAATTGACTTGTACCTTGAAGGGTGTCTCACTTTATAAATGGTTCCTAGTCAAAGATGCCTCAGCTACTGTCATCGATAGTATTCGAAGGATCTAAGTGAATTTGTCCATCATCTCGTTCCTTTGTCGCATAAGGGCTTCATCAAGCAACGTCTTGAAAGGATCTCCTACTTTGTCATCTCTCATTTCATCTGCCATGGGAGGTCACTTGGGCTAGAGAGAGTGGTTGTCCTCAAGCGAAACTAGCTTGAGACCCAAATCTCTATACCCTGACCTCGTCAGGGACTTGCTATGAGAAATGAAAAGGAGCAGACTACTCTGATACCACTGATCCAAATTATTTTGAGAATGACATGAAGAAAAAAATATAACAGAGATACAAAAAGGAAATACACAAAAATATAGCAAGAAACACAAAAATATAGTGAAACCCAACTTCTTTTAATGAATAAGAGAGAAAAACATTGTAGAACACAAACTGACAGAATGGGGTAGCTTATCTCTAAAAAGAAAGAGATGTCGGCTACGCTTCATTCACAACAAGATTTACATCACACTCCATTGCATCCTTAAAGGGCATCCTTCACCTCAATTATATATGAGAGAGTGAGAGGAGAACAATTCCCATGATTCATGTGGGATAAATTGCACTAAGTTTATAAAATGCCATAGGCATGTAAAACACTAGGACTTCCTGGGCGATCACCCATCCCATTACTACTCTAGCCTAAGCATGCTTAACTATGGAGTTCTAATGGGATCCGATGAATTACACTATGCTGTAGGCATGTACATAAGACCACTAGGAAATCATTAAATAATGTTTATAATTAACAAATGAAGATGACATTACATTCCATTCCCTATCAAAAAGGGTGAATATCATCATTTATCAAAACCATAGGCTCAACATGGTGATTCAGTGGAAGAGGTGGATGGCCACTGAGATCCATCTGGATCATTTTGGGATTTTTAGTTGTCCCAATGTTGAATTTTTCACCTTGATTGGTTCAAAAATACTTCTGACTCCAATGATGGACCTTCCACCTCTCTTTCTCCTTCAATTTCTGTAATTTGAATATTGTGCGGGTCATCTTCATTTGGTGCTTCCTCTTCAACATGATAGCATAAAAGTAGTTCTTTGATTGACTATATATTTTGATTTTGATACTCTGTCACGAGTTTAACCTCTGGTTCATCAATAAATATCACACCTCTTATTTGTTTTAGTGCTGACTCAATATTGGGGTTCTCATGTTCAAATGAGAAGGTTACCACAAAATTCTGCTATAATGCTGTTCATTTTGTAGTGCCTCTGTGCATCTGTTGGTCTACATACCAATTCTATGGGATTCAGTCTAGTGTTTGGATGAAGTGATGAGGCCATTCTTTTGGTGGTTTCATCCCCCATTGTGTTTTGCACTTCTCCAAGTGTTCTGCTGGTGTTCCTTTCCCATCATACCTCTACATTTTGTTGCTCCCATGCTCGGCGCCAAATCTAATGTGCAGTATTCATTTACATTGGTACCAGTCCTGAATTGTTTCTTTGTGCGCACCCCACCATATTGTAGGTGTATCCTTGAGTGAAATATCTAGGGATAAGAGCCTATAATTTTTTGACACCTCTTCTTCATATTTTGTCAGAAATTCCTCTAAGTCATTGACCCCATGAAAACTGGGAGGTTATCTTATCTTTGTACCAACCCATCTTACTGTACGGTCTATTATTGCTCACCTTCTTGTGAAAACTTCATGTAATATTTGTTGCCAATTCTCCAAACTTGTATCTGAGTCAGAAGAAAATGATGTGATGCTTCTCCAACTAAGTACCCCATCTACAGTTGGGTTAACATAATATTCTTCTTGCGCGATAGTTCTGCACAACTGGTTTATTTCTTCCAGATCTAGGCAAGTAGGTTCTACAAAAATTTCTCCTTCTAAAGGATATAATGGTGTAATGACTCTATATTCACTTGATTCAAACATCATTTTCCTTGTCTTCAAGTCGATTATGGCATGGTTATCAAATGCTCAATCTAGTCCAAACAATGCTGGATAAGGTGTTTTGCCATCTACTATCTCTATTACTTCAAAATATGCCTTAGTGCACACTCCATCCAAGTCTACTTTCACACCTTTAAGTCTTCCAATTGGTAAACTCTATGTTGATTAGCTAATTTCAACTAGACATGTGAATAACCTAATGTGGGTTCCCTCATACACCACCATGTCTTCTTAGGAAACACATTTACTTCAGGGCCTAAGTCCAGTATAATATCACCCATGTTGAAATCTCCAATGCTGGAATTTAGTCTGAATTCTCTACCTGTCTTTCTTCTTGAATGGAGATGATTCAGTATTTTCTTCTCTAATTTTCCTTCTGCCTCTATGTTACATCTTTCTAGCAGATTTTGTAAGATATTATAGATGATGGGTCATTTAGTAACTTAACACAGGATTGCAATTTTTTTTTATGTTACTTACTTACTCTACAGGTTGTGCTTCATTGGTGTGGTCCATTGAGGAAGGCATCTCGTACATAGGAGATTTATGATTTTTCTGCGCAATTGATGTATACACAACATTTTTCTTGATAAACTCCTGTCTTTCCTCCTTGAATGTTTCCTTTTATTTCCATGCATCAAACTGCTTCTGTGGTTCAATATTCTTCTTCACCTATTGGTGTTGTGCTGGATCTTGTATTACTATGCCAGTTCCTGTATTAGCTCCTCCTCTTGTGACTATGTTGATGTTTCTTCCATCATCCTTAGATTTTGTAGAGATCCACTATACATTCTGGTTCCTCTTTTCCTGGATCTTTCCCAATAATGTCGGACAATCCTTTGTATCATGGTATGCTATGCGACAATACATACATGTCACAGGTGGAAGTGGAAATTCCCTTGCATAATGTCCTAGTTGTTGAAAGTTGTGGCACACTACTGGACCTTTGCCTCTTCCAAATCCTCCTCTACCTCATCCTCCACCTATGTATCCAACTCGATATCCTTGTGGTGCATTGTATTGAAGTACCCGATTGTACTGCATGGGGTTATACCGTGGCTGCACATTTTTATATTGTGGTTGCACAGTCTTATATTGCTGCTGCACAATGTTGTATGGAGGTGGTACCTAGTTAAAATGAGTTGCAGCTTGCCCTGTTATAATTTATTCTTTCACCCTATAAGTATTTGAATTTATTTCTCTCATCAGCTCCATTATCCTACAATCTTTATCATCACAACACATTGACTTGCAAAAATTGCAGTATGAACTCTTGGGTACTGTCTGGTACTTCTGCATCATTGAACAATGATATGGATCATGCCCATGCATTTTACAAATCTCTCACCATGGTCCTCCTATTGGAAAAGGGTTTGGTACTCATGTTTCCATGTACCACACAAAAGTTGGACATTCATTCTTATGGTGTCTGTTGGTGCAAGTTTGATCAGACCAGGGTCCTTCTCAGGTTACCAACAAAAATTACCGAGTAGTCTAAAGTGCTGGCATTTTCATCTCCTTCGAAGAGAAGAAGTCTCAGCTGAAGCGTTGTTGAGAAAAATAGATAGGGAAGGGAAATGAAAATACTTAGGAGGATTCAGATAACCTTTAAGATTCATCCTGATCTTGCACAAGACATCTAACTACAGAACCGATCCGAACTCATATGTGCAAGAAATGGAACTACTTATGTTGTGGAAAAGAATTTAAATACAAAGAAATCATGTGGAACTGATGAACCATAAAGAAGTACTATAAAGATACAATGCATAAGGATAAACATAGAAAGACACAACATATTTTGAATTTTTGGATCCTTCTTCTTGATTAAATGCAATATCAGAGTCAAACAAGGTTGTCCCTTGTCCCCTACACTTTTTGGCATATACATTGATAAGTTAGAAGAATGATTGGAAAAAGCAGGTTGTGTCGGCACTACTCTCACTAGTATAGTCATCAATCTTATTCTTTATTCCGATGATATCATTCTTATGAAAAGGAGTCCCCATGATCTTGAAAACCAACTAAGAATCCTCAAGGGTTTTTTCTCCAATATGGGTATGTCTGTTAATACTGATAAGACTAAGGTCATGATTATTAAATCCAATAAGATCCCTTATGATACCTTTGTATATGACAACGAAAACTTGGAGGAAGTGAATTCATACAAATATATTGGAATTGATATTCACCACAAGCTCAATTGGAATTATAGCATTGAGAAAAGGATTATTGGGGGATGGACAACTTATTATGGGCTTGAAAACAATTGTAAATCAACTGATCTTTGTAGTTGGGATAAGAAGAAACTCCTCTTTGAGACTCTTGTTACACCTATTATTATTTATGGATGTGAAGTCTAGGGCTGTAGTATCTCTCATGAATCCTGGAGAAATATAGAGAAAATACAAAAGAATTTTAT
>CBVK0100462863.1:0-12050 GCA_900067695.1 Picea abies
CGGGGTCGTAACTTTTGCATATGATCTCCGTTTTATGCGTATGATAGCTAGTTGGAAAGGTATCATCGAGGAGATTCATTTTGGGGGATAAATTAATCCTTTGGTTATCATTCAGAACCTTGATCTCGAAAAACCTTTATTTAGGCCCTCAAAATGGCCCTAGAAGTTAAAACCTCCTAAAAATAGTAAATTGCCAAAATTGCCAGAAAACTGTTTTGAGCCATTTGGAAAATATGGGTGGCCACCAATATCCACGTGGATCATTAGAAAATACACCTATCAACCGGTACCTTCAAGAATAACTGCACTTAGCCACTATAGACTGGTATGGTATGACCCAGAAATTTATAGCTACATTTCTCTTTGAAAGTCAGTACCCTTCAGTAGATCAGGCTTTACAAATTATAATACAAAAGGTCTTTGATGAGGCACCTAACCCCACTTTTGAACAAGAATAAGATGAATGGACTTCTCCCCTTCAACAGTTACAAGGTTGTTACAATATTAATGCTGATGAGGACGATGACCCTAGAGATGTTAACATTTTAGAAACTAAGGGACAAAGAGACATAGAAGGGCTAGGGATTGAATTACCTTTTGTAGGGAAACTGATTAAAATAAATAAAGTCAACACTGGAATAGAGAAAGCACCTAAGATGGAAAACTTTGGAGATTATTGGGATGATGCTACTATTAGAAAGATCACATAATTATTGCATGAATATCAGGATGTGTTTCTAACCAAGTTCACAGACATGAAGGGAATTAAAGGTCCCATGGGAGAAATGAAAATCCCTCTGAGAATAGCTACAAGACCTATCAAGTAGACACCTTACCGACTGAATCCCAAGCAGAAAGTTAATATTGAATTGGATAGAATGCTAAAGTAGGAATCATAGAACCTATTGAAGAATCTGAATGGATCAGCCCTATGGTGGTCCAGGATAAGAATTCAGGAGAAATCGGAATCTATGTATATCTAAGGAAGATGAATGATGCATGTTTACATGATCCATTTCCTACACCGTTCACTGACGAAGTTATAGACAATGTACCAGGACAAGAGGTCTATGCATTCACAGATGGATTTTCAGGCTATCACCAGATCATAATTGCTAAGGAAGACCAACATAAGACCACATTTGCAACATAATGGGGTTCCTTTCAATACACTGTGATGACTTTTGGCTTGAAGAATGCACCAACCATCTTTTCCAGGGTGGTGGTCGAAGCACTTAAGGAATTTTTACACAAGTTTTTGGAAGCATACTTTGATGATTGGACTATTTTTAGCCTAATGAAAGATCATATTGAATGTTTGAGATTAATGTTAGATAAGTGAAGACAATGTCAGATTGCCTTGAATCTGAAGAAATGTTTTTTCCTTTCACCTTTTGGAGTTTTTTTAGGACATATTGTGTGTAAGTAGGGATTGTTGGTAGATCGTTCCAAGATTTCTATCATTGTTGATCTACCTCCCCCCACTTCGGTTAGATAGTTTTGCACTGCATTAGGACACACTAGGTACTACAGTAAATTTATTAAGGTTTATGCACAGATAACATCACCCATGGAGAAGCTATTAAAAAAGGACAGTAAGTTCCAATGGAGATAAGAATGCCAACAAAGCTTCGACACACTAAAGCAGAAAATGTTCACTGCGCTTATCCTTGTTTTTCTAGATTGGAGTAAGGAGTTCAATTTTCATGTCAATGCTTCATCCATTGCATTAGGATCAATTTTAGCACAACCAAGAGAAAGATACATCGACCACCCTATAGCATTTTCTAGCAGGAAGCTTTATACAACTGAAAGGAACTATACTACGACTGAAAGAGAAGGCTTGGCTATGGCATATGCGTTGTATAAGTTTAGACACTATTTTTTGGGAGGACATTTCAGGATGTTCACTGATCATTCTTCATTAAAATACTTAGTCAAAAAGCCAGTGTTAGGGGGAAGAATATGCAGATGGCTACTACTATTCCAAGAGTATGATTTTGAGATTGTGGTTAAGCCAGTAAGAATGAATAAAGGACCCGACCACTTATCCAAGTTATAACATGGCAAGGAAGCTACCAGCCTAGAGGACACAATACCAGGTGTACATTTGTTGGCCATCGAAAATGTCGATGATCACTTTTTCGAGATAGTTCATTTCTTATCCACAGGAATGGGACCTCACGAGTATAGAGTTATTCAAAAGAAACAGTTGGTAGTTTGCGCTGTAGATTTTCAACTTATAGATGGACAATTATATAAGATGGGACCAGATGAAATCTTAAGGAGATGCGTCATGGAAGCATAAAGACCATTGATTCTTGCAGAAGCACATGAAGGCATCACAGGAGGACATTATGAGGGAAAGAAACAATGTAGAAGGTTCTTAGAGTTGGACTTTGGTGGCCTACTTTACATAAGGATGCTAAGGAATACTACAAATCCTACAATGTGTGTCAAATAATAGGGAAGCCTTCCAGAAGGGATGAGATGCCTTTAGCATCTCAGTTAAATTTGAAAGCATTTGAGAAATGGGCTATTAACTTTTTGGGACCTATTAAGCCACTAGGGAAGTGCACAAGAGCTCGATATATCATTACTACTACAGAGTATTTTCCTAGATGGGAAAAATACAGAGCAGTTAAGGACTGTAGTGCAGCTAGAGATGTGAAGTTCATCTTTGAGGATATCATAACCATATTTGGATGCCCAAAGATCCTTATAAGTGACCAAGGCACACACTTCATCAACAAAACTATTGAAGCCTTGATTCAGGAATTTGAAGTTCATCATCAGAAGAGAACTCCATACCATCCATAGGCGAATGGCACAGTAAAATCCTTAAATAAGATCTTGGAGACAATGCTAACTAATATTTGCAGTGTTAATAGAGATGATTGATATTTAAGAATTCCAACAGTATTATGAGCTTATAGAACCACTTGCAAAAAGTTGACAATGCAGACCCCATTTAAGTTAGTTTATGGCTTGGAAGAAGTGGTACCTATGGAATGCTTGGTGCCTAGTTTAAGAATCGTATCCTTTATAGGTATGGATGACACTGACGTTTTTCAAGACAGGCTTGCACAGTTGTTAGAACTAGAGGAAGATAGGTTCATTGCAGGATTTCATCAGCAGGTACAAAAAGAATGAGAGAAGGCTTACCATGACAGACACATCAAGAAGAAAACATTTAAGCAAGGATATTTGGTACTATTATATGACAATAAGTTCATGAAGCATCCAAGTAATTTCAGGACACATTGGCTCAGACCATTCGAAGTTGCCTATGTTACAGAAGGAGAAGCTATGAAGTTGAAAACCCTTAATGGATAATGGAAAGAAGGTTTGGTAAATGGGAGCCGATTGAAGTTGTATTATGACAACCAACTACCCCACAACTCTCAGTAACAACAAAAGGAAGAAGGGTCTAGGTACCAAGTGCAGTTGAAACTGGGTACAGGACATAGAAAATACAGTCTACACAATATGGGGAGGGAAAAAGAACAAAGCATAGGCTGCTCCATGCAGTCTACAATCAAAGTAATACAGAAGGTTCAAACTTGCAGTGACTCAGGACGAGTCACATGTGAGTTTTGGGGGCCTGTTGGCCCTTGGTTAGGTATGAAGGAAGGAAGTGAAGATTAAGGAGGAAGAAAGACAAATTATAAACTACACGGGAAGCACACAAACCGAGGAAGGGTCGAAGTGGTCAAAGAAGCAGAAAAAGGAGTGAAGTAAAGGAAAAGCTAGTCGTTGGAAGAGAATATAAAGGAAGATAAAGCAATAAAGAATCTTGATCGTGGACAACTCAACAAGCAGAATAAGACACCAATAGATACTTTGTATCACCTCATGGAAAAGAAGGATGGACATGCTAGTGAAACCCTTAAAACGCAGGTCATGGGGACCTAGGGTTTTGACACCTAGAATTCGGTCTAAGGTCGCCTAAGAGTCACATAATGCATAAATAAAGGTCTAGAAGAGTTGAGAGGGTTGTTCGTTGTTGGTGATTGTATTGTTGTATTGAGAGCGACATTGAGATCGAAGTGTTGTGTACTCTTGCATTGTAAGATATTCAATTGGGTTCAAAGATCAACCCTACAGTTGGGTGCATAGGGAGTGGAGATAGACAGATCGAGAGAAAGAGAAATATGCATCTAAGTGTGCATCTAGAACTATACGTTTTCATCTAATCTATCAAGAAACGTAGTTATGTGGATGTATCCCTAGGGAGAGGTTGAACCACGTAAATCTTGTTGTTCTTTATGGTTGATGTTGTGTTGTTTGTTGTCTGATATACTATTATGCATTGTGATTGTTCCTATTGAATATAGAAGGTATAAAATAACTCTGCGAAGATAGGTGTAAGACTGTAAGGGATCTCTGTGTTATATTTTGATTGTTTTGGATCCACTTGTATTTCCTTTGGTTGTAGACACTTGTGTCCTGCAACCCCCCTATTGCTACTTCAGGTGAGACAACATCTCCTTCACAGGTGTTGCTGAAAGGGCCACTAGTTAGGGCTTGCTAGTGCGTTGTTAGAGTTGAACCTTGGGTCTTCCCCTCTGCCAACAGTGCATTCTATTCAGCTTCAAAAAATTACATTCAAGTTCCAAATATCTAAAATCGTGCCCTTACATTTCTACCAACCCATAATACATTTGAAACTCCTAATATTTATACAATATGAGTTTCTTTGGTTTGAAACCGGTTACAATGATAAGAAATAAACGTTTTAGTTTTGAAATCAATTACAGTGATAAGAAATAAATTGTTTCGAGATCTGGATTATGGATCCCTGACATTTTGGTCCCTTTATTTGCCACTTGTTCTGCTACTGAGGTTATGATTAGATCCATGGTTGTGATGAGAAAACTTGGAAACGAGCGGAAATGGCATGTAGTTGGTGTACTATTGAGTTGTGGGTGGAAGACGGTGGTTGCACCAAGGTTCTAATGGTCCATTGTTCAAATAATAATCCAATAATATAAATGACTAAAATGTGCTTTTATACTTTTCTATTTTGTAGGGGTGAAAGGAAGTGGTTTTGAGGTAACCTGCCCTTCATCCCGTAATGCACCTAGTGATGCCACGTACTCTAGAGAGAAAACCATGATTTAAATTGTGGGACCTCTCTTCAAAATTAAACCCTGCGTAACTTTTCCCCCCACAATCACTTTCATCTGTTGATCTTGTTGCAATTTGTGATCTGGGTAATCCTGCTATTTTAGCGCCATGTTGAATTTTATCTATCTGCCAACTCCAGAATCCCTTTAACCAAGTTTAGAGATGGCGCCAATTTTTCCATCCGAGAGCTTTGAATGAGTAGGAATATCTCCTAAAGGATGATCTCCCGAATCTAACGTGGTGACATGATGTCATTGTTTTGTCATGTCATGGAAAAAAGGGTGACACGTGTCACATGGAAATGGGCAAATGATGCAACCAAATGAATAGAAATGAGTGCCCCGTGTCATGGTTGATGAGTGTGCCTTGTGTCTCAACTAATGGTTTCCACATGCTTTGGCACTTCAGGATTCAAGAGTTTTGGATTGTGAATCATGAAGTTCTCCCAGAGTAGTACGGGCCCATAGTGACATGGCGGCCTAACGTCATTTCAAAACTTCGATGCTTTGGCGTTCGAGAACTTATGTTTTATCTGAATTGAAAACTCCTAAAGTGGTATGGGCCCGATTGACGTAGCAGTCTCTCGTCACTTTGAGATTTCGGGACTTCAAGAGTTCGACATGTAAAGCATGGAAATCTCCTGAAGTAACTTTCTCTCGGTTGACATGGCAGTCTCTCGTCACTTTAGGACTTTAGGACTTCGACATTCAAAATTTTATGTTTTCTCTAAATGGAAAACTCCCGAAGTGGTACGAGCCCGGTTGACGTGGCAGTATCTTGTCACTTTGGAACTTTTGTTTGGTCTTTAAGTCTTGTGAGACTTTGAAATTTTGAATGTGTGAGAGCTATTAATCCGAACTATACATGGGATCTCCACCTTTGAAAATTGAACTTGTCTTCTTCCTTGTATTTCAAGCCCAAAATGGACTACTCTGAATGTTGTGTTTTTTCTCGTGGTTGTTCCCTGTGCATACAACATACTCAATCGACCTGTCATAAGCTCAATTAATGGAAAATAAGATGACAAGAGATTCAAACCAAATCACGATATGTGTTTACCCTTCAAGAAAAACATAAAAACTCTGTGCAAAGAATTATTCAAGCAAGACAATAAAGAAAACCAAGTTGTTGAACAAATGGGAGATGGAATTGACCAACTTTAAGAGGAAATATTCCGAGGAAGGTATGCAGAAAAGAGAGACAAGGGGAAAGGGTGTAGACTTGTGTCTTAACATGGGGGACATGATTATTTGGATGATTAGTTGAGTGAAGGATTTAGGTTATGGGAACTTGACGAAGTTGGTGAAAATGTTTTAAACTCTGAGTGGAAAGATATCAAAATGAAAATATGTTTTGGAAAAATTAATACAAATTAGCATGTGATAACAAAATCCATGGGATAGACTATGATGAGATATTTTCTCCAATAACAAATATGGACTCCATTTGATTGGCCCTTTCCATTGCAACAACTAGGGGGTGGAAAGTTCACTAGATGGACATGAAGAATTCATTTCTTCATGAGGATATCTTAGAGGATAATTACATGGATTATCCATAGGGGTTCATACAGAAATCATCCTTAATATGCCGATTGAAAAATTTACTCTATGTACTCAAGAAGGCACCTAGAGCATGGTATGAAAATATGGATGATTTTTTGCTTTCTCGGTATTTTTTTATATGTAAATCAGATATGAATGTCTACATGTTGAGAACCTCAGACTCCTTGTTGATATTATTTATATATGTTGATGACCTTCTAATCACAATAAGTTCAACCTCAACAATTGTCGTAGTCAAATACATTCTACATGATTGGTTTTCTATGACCGACATGGGTCCACTACACTTTTTCCTTGGTCTCTAGATTATTTAGGATGCTTCAAGAATCAATCTATCTTAGACTAAGTATGTTATGGATCTATTGGTTAGATTCCACATGACCGACTACAATTCATAAACTACACCCGTTTTCTCTAGGACACATCTTGAGGATGGCGGGGATAAACCATTGATGGACAACACCTTTTATAGACAACTTGTGGGGAGAATTATATATCTTAACCACACCTGATCATATATCTCATATGAATTAGGGTTATTTTCTAGGTACATGCAAAAGCTACATGAGGTACACTGGAAGGTTTCCAAGCACATCCTCATATATGTTCAGGGAACCACCAATTATGGGATCAACTATGCAATAGATTATGCATTGGATATCATGGGATTCATATATTGTGATTGAGATTGTGATATCATGGATCGCAAGTCCACTTCCAGGTACATGCTTAGTTTGGGTTATGGTCCCATATATTATTCAAGCAAAAAGAAATCAACAATTGTTTATCATTAACATAGGTTGAGTACAGAGGAGAGGTCAAAATCACTATTTAGGAACTTTGGATTTAGAAATTCATCACTAATATTGGCATCCAATTTCATCATTCAACTGTCATTTGGTGTGACAATCAGAGTACTCTCAAGTTTTGCAGAGACCCATCGCAGTGACAATGAACCAAACCCATCTGCTAGTGGAAAAAACCCCCCTTTAACTACACCAGGGTTTAAGATGTAGATAGAGTGAATGACTGTCTAAAAGTTAATATATTTTACCCTACCCAAAACATACCAAAATAAACAAAAAGAAATTAATAAGAGAAGAGATCAAGTAAATGTACCTTTGATCCCATATCTAGTGATGATCTCCTCAAGATTGATAGTTCCAATGGTTGCACGTCTCCTCCCAAGGCTGACCTACATCCAAATATAGGAAAATAAGGACTAAAATCATGCTATTCTATTCATGAGTTAGGGTTAGATATTAAATGCTAAGTATAAATCAATTAAAGTACACAAAACATCATAATTTGGGACAGGAAAATGTGATTTTTTTATTCATCATACAAAGACTGAAACTTACAATCTATGTCGACCACCATTTCATGAACCTCGTCTGGGATCCTCTTTACCATGCTCCAAGTGCACCTTGAATGGAATTATTCTCTCAATATTATGATCACCTCAAGGAAGGGAATGGATTGAATGGAAGAAGAAGGGGTTGATGAGGGAATGCTAAGGCAATATCTCACAAAAGGTAGCAAAATCTTGGGCAAGGAGGGGAAGTGAAATTGGGCAGAATTTCACTGTTCTTATGCTTGGATGTGAAATGAGACCCCAACACCTCATTTTATATGAAAAAATGATTCTTATTCGATTTGGTGACGGTCTATAGCAGGTTAATTAGTTTGGAAACTTCCAATAGCCTTTGAATTTCAACGAATTCCTTGCAACTTTTGCAAGTATACGCGGGTTGTTTAGTATGAAACAAGCATATGTACGTGGGATTTAGTGGTGCAAAAAGTGTATGTACGCAAGGTTTAGTGGTGAAGGGCACGTACTTCTTCTAAAAAATGGTTTTTTAAGAAGATATTCACAACAGTGCTTTGGAAAAATATGTAAGTAAGAGGGCCAAGGCCGTGTATGCACGAGTAGGGAATTTTAGGGCTATAACAACATCGAGATCCATATGAGTTATATCAGAGATATGGTACATGAAAATATCATCAATTTGTAGTACTTTCCATCCTCTCAAAATACTACAAACATATTCACAAAGACATTTACTGATTAGAAGTTCCACTTATTGTGCGATCGTCTTGGAGTGAAGGATGCCATTTCTTAGCAATTGTCTTTCTTTCCTTCTTCATTTTTTATGCATTGTACTTTGGGGGGGAAGGGGGGGTCCCATGAGGTTTTCCCTCTTTGCTCTATTTTTTAGTGTTTCATTCTTATATTCATTATACAATGGGTACCTAACATATCCTCAGTTTCCAGGATCCATTCATCATTTATACCCTAGTAGTATTCAGGGGGTGTGTTGGAGATATTACACACTCACCTAGTATTTATTTTCCTAGGTTGAATATTCTATGTTGAGGGAACCCATGGTTAGATATATTATCCCTTAGATGAGAGCACCAAATGTTATTCAATATTGAGTCAGTTACACCTCATTTAGACTAGTGAAGTGGAGTCTTGCATGGAAACCTTGGTATTATCTCCAAGTGTTGCATGCATACCTAAACATCCTCACCATGAGGGTGCAATTACCTTGGGATCATCACCATGAATGTGTCAAATATGTCCATGTTATATTCTCTCCTCATTCCACTTATGATTAATTAATTAACTGATGTCTGCATGGCCAATTAACTAGGACTAGGTGGCAGTTCACTCCAGAGCCTGTTAGTGAGTGCTCACATCTCTCTAGATAACTACTATGGCACATTAGTTTTCTCATGTAGAGTATATAAAGTGTATTTTTACTATTATATGATTAGTGAATACAATTATTTTTCATTCTTTCTCTCAATCTTGTCTCTTTCTCTTTTCTCTCTCGCAAAATTTATGTGTTTTTTCTACTAGCTAGATTCTTTGTGAGATGTTTCTACGAAACTTCACATATAAGAGCATGCTTTCAATGGAATTTCATATGGTTTCTATGGAATTTTTCATCATTCCATATTATTATCCATCAAATTTTCCATTTTATCCTCTATTTCCCTTTTAATTATTTCCCAATAATGTGAGAAATCCACCAGTTTCAACATACTACCACTCATTTCATTAACTTAGTTCTTGAGTTGCGATACCTTGTTTTCTAAGTATTCACTTTCTTCAGGCATCGTGTGCCAGTTCCATGGAGGGTTAGAAGGAGTATAAACTCTTGTAGAACCCTTTTCCACATGAGAAAATAATTATACTCCTCTTTTTTCTATTTATCACAATTTTTGAGTCACCAAAAGCATATCTTCCAATCAAAAGTTATGTTAATTTCAAGTTAACATACCTTTAAAAACCCCCATTTGTATATTGTCTTGTTGGATAATATTTCTCCTGAAAAGTATCTAAAATTTTTAACCCTATACATTTTAATTTTTTTATCTATAGTGGCCTAATATGTCTTCTTTGCAACACCACAGGTTTGACAAAATTCAAATATGCCAACAAATAGTTATGGTAACTATACCAAAGCTTGTTTTTTTTTTCCTTTTCAAGAGAACTAATGTGTATGTCCCACCTATTTTTTAGATCTACTTTTTAAATTTGGAAATGAAATACTATGGTATGTATTGTTTCCAATGGAAATGGTGGCACTCAATTTGGACTTTTATAGCTTCATATATGACAGTGTTACCAAGAACACGCGTTTGAGACTAGTTTCAAGACTAGTCCAAAACCCTAATTTCCACAACCTATTTTTTTTTAAAGTAAAACAAACCAGAACTTGAAATTGTTACCACTAGTACTTTTCTATGTCTCCTAAGTCTCTAAAAAAATTATATTTGAAACATCCCAAAGAAAAAAATATAGAAAAAATTTCAAGGTGAATCGTTTGATATTAATTTTAGGATTAATCAAAAACCCTAATTTCCATAGCCCATATCCAATAAATTGTAGAAAACTAGAACCTAACATTTTTACCACAAGCACTTTGATATGTCTCCTCAAGCTCCCAAAAATTTTGTGGTAAAAATCTATCCCCAAAATTTTTTATAGCTAAAATATCATGGTGATTCACCTTTGAAGGGTTTGATGTCTTGTTGGTGAATCTATTGAATCACATAGAAGTCATGTGTCTAACTCAATGAATCAATGGTGTATTGTTGGGACTATAGAAATATTAGAATATCCATACTCTTGTAGAAGTGCCCCCTTCACCCACATCTCTAAGTTGAGGAGGTGTCTTCCTTCCTCAAGTTCCTTGGGTTCCTCTGGTTGGACCTTTGTAGTAACGATAGTAACGCTAGGTTCCAAGTTAATGATTTGTTTTCCCCTATCTAAGAAATTTTATATATTTGGAGATGAATCATAGTATAAATATTCCAACTTGGAAAATATAAACTCCTATCACAAATTCATGTTTTTTGTGTCAATGGATTTTTTGGTGGTCACACTTTTTTCCAATATCCTTCTTTGACCTTCCATTCTTCTTCTTTGCATGTGGATTTGATTGATTGTATTGAGGATAGTTATGTTTTTTGTACCCTTTGTTTAGAGAGTTATGGTGTCCTTTACCCTTCTTTTGTTATCATTGATTTTGGTCCCAAAACTCTTTCTTACCCTTCTTTCAATTTTTTTTCTCAATCTTGATGACATAATAGTAAGAAACTCCCACTGAAGAGATGTCTAAAAAATCCATTTGAGTCTACATGTATCTATGTAGGCGACTATAGTATTTTAGAAATAATCATCACTCATAGTATCAAATGCCTAGTTTTGTACACATGGTATGAAATGCATTGGTGTACTCCAACACAACCTAGTCTTTACCTTGGCACTATGTTTTCCATCTAATGTATTGTTCTTCATGATTTCCAACATGGAAAAACTTCTTGAGGGAATCTACAAAATGCCCCTATGTTGGTTTTTTGGAATAAAATTCAGAATCATCTCCAACATGTTGTGCACAAGAAGTATCCCACCAATATTAGATGTGGCAAATGGCTTGTAGGAGTGAAAATTAATTTTATCGCTATTGAAAAAATTGTGAAAAGAGTTATATCCTTCTATCATATTTAACCATCTATTTAACACTTATACATATACGTTTTATTCAAATAGAGGGATATCAAAATTAACATGTACCTTGAAGGGTGTTCTTCCTCCAAAATCAATAATTATTAAAGGACTCCATTGTTGTTGTTATATGTTGAAGGATCTAGGTGAGATGACACATTGTCTTGTTCCTTTTTCACTCAAGGGATTCTTGGAGTAACATCTTGATTGTTGGGTATGTGTTATATTCTTTGCATGTGTGTGTGTGGGCGCGTCAGATACGACAACTGTGTCTCACAATCCCAACCACTAGAGCTATGTTGTGTGCGTCGGGCGCTTTCCTAGGGGGGTCCCAA
>CBVK0100462864.1:0-12050 GCA_900067695.1 Picea abies
ACTTATTCTGAGGTTTTTCTATTCTATATTGATATTTGGTTCTTAACAGTAGAAACTTGTGCAGCTCTTCCCCTGGGTCCTGGTGGGGGTACCATCAGATTCTGAGGAGGTATCATTCCCCTTATTCATGGACATTCGTTCATGAGGTGTCCTTCTGTATAACATCCAGTCCACCAAGCCTGTGGTTGTCCTAGTCTGGGTATCGTCAACTCCTGAATATTTTATGTAAGAACTAATCTCTGTGATTTTAGTTGCACCAGATTCACATCTGCTAGGGGTCTGATCACTCTCAGGCTCCCCGGGTATCCCACCATGGATTCTATCTTCATCGATTGTTCGAAGGTGTTTGCTAAAGTTGTTATATGTTGTTACGTTAGTGGAATCCGAATGATAGGCAACAACCCTTGAATGTACCACTCCCTTTGATGTTCTTCGTTGATTGGATGTGCTAACCTCCCTATAGCATAATTGAATTTATGGTTGTATTCCCATGCTGATTCAACTTCCTATTGTTGGATATTGCGTAGCTCAGACAAAGCATGTTGTTTTGACTGGGGAAGTTTGAACTCTGCTATGAACCTTGTCTGTACATGGCCGAGAGTGAACAATTGAACCTACATTCTTGACACTCATGGCTCAATTATCTTCATGTACCACTTGAGAGCACGACCTCTCAAGGTAGTCTGGAACTTGACCAACTTATTCACATCTGGAGTCCCTATGGATCTCCAGATTGCTTCACACAAGAACCAATGTTGTTCAATGTCTTCATCTCCCTTACCCCAAAATTCTGGGTATCGGGTAATCAAACCTCCCGAATGGCCAACCATTGTTGATCTTGTTGCTCTTATTAATATAAACCCTAACAGTCCTTCTTGTTATCTACCAAGGGATCCCAATATCCTCCCTCTACTCACACTTACAGGTTATGACCGACTAACTAATCGTACTGGAACACAACTAGCGTGAGAAGGTAGTATCGAACTTACCGCTTGTATTGAAGACACTTGGGGTATGGGTGATTTAGGGATGGTTCCACTAGCTTCAGGGCGGTTTTCTTTGATCTGTGGGATCTCATTTGCTTCCAACAAAATGATCTCTTCAACCGGATTCTCTATCTCTCCTGTTATCGGGGTTGAATTTTCTCTTTCCTCTTCAATATTCATGTTGGCTTCTTCCTCTCCTACGTCTACACCTTCTCCTTCTTGTCCAACCTCCTGGGGACTTCTTTCTCTATGTGCTTCTCTCTCACTTAACCTTTGACTGGATAGTCTTTCCTGTATTCTCATATTCTGCAACTCTTCCATCTGTCTTTCCTCTACTTCTCTTGATCCTCCTTCTTTCTTCAACTTCTAGGACTATGTTGCTTCTTTCTTGATCTTGTCACACCACAACTTCTCAATATGGCAGCTCTCTTCAAGGATTTCTTGTCTCTCGAGTCTGTTTCTTATCGTTTTCCTCCCATTTTTCAAATAACACTTCCCCTCTCTCAAGCCATGACTCTACCCCCTTCTCTCCCTACCCTAAGCGAGGATTTTTACACTGCCATCTCAGTCGGGGACATATTCATCATCCCCTCTTCCATCAAGAAATCCTTAATCCATAGGGGGATTTCTCTTGAAAGTCTTCCCCTTATGTCTTTCTTGAAAATTACCACTGCTAGCGAAAAATATTGGTGGTTCTCAGTTGCAAATTCGATAATATATCTGTCTAATGTGGTACTAACCCAGAAATCAATCGCTCGCATGACTGGACAATCTAGCCTCTGAATTGCTGCTAGATTTTTGGTGTCCCAAGAACAGATCCTCTTGACTCTCTCTTGGAACTCTGGAGCTTCTTGGAGCCTCTTTATCCAGTGGAAAAATTCTTCTGGAAACTTAACCCAAAAAATATCATATTGCTTGCTCGATCTTTCTGAGTAAAAGATTGCTTCATGAGTGTCTTCCACCGATTTTCCCCTCAATTTTTCTTCTTTCCATATGAAGGCATCATAGTTTATTTCCCACCATTGGTCAATACTAGATCTATGGATCCACAGAATCATTCTCCCTACAGGTTCCCTTTTAACGCAGGTCCCGACAACATAACCATTTTTTTGGCGCGGAATTGATCAGACCATGGTCCTTCTTAGGTTACCAACAAAAGGTACCGAGTAGTCTAGAGCGCTGGCATTTTCATATTCTCTAGAGAGAAGAAGTCTCACCCAAAGCACAACCAAGACAAGAAGATAGGGAAGGTCAAGGAGAATACTTAGGAAGGTTTCCAAAATCTTCAAGATTCACCATAACCTTGCGCAAGATGAACTAATCAAAGAAAAGATCTGAGCTCATTCGTAACTGGTAATAAAGAAAATCAAATTGCGACAACATTTGCAAATAGTTATAGTTTATTGATCTTATCAGACATTAAGAAGTAAAGTAAAGAGATAACTGATAACCATAAACAAAGAATTAAAGATAATATTTCAAAGTTTCAGGTCCTTCCATATATATATTATCAAAAGAGCTTCTCAGATACAATTTCACAGATACAAGTCATTACTCTGTCACAAGCTTCTGGCTCCAGACTCACTCCTTAGAGCTCTATCTACCCTTTTCCCAAAATGGATACAAATTATAATCACAAAACCTACACAGAGTAAATAATAATTTTGTCTATACCCTCTATGCCATCTACCCATCTATATCAACTACATCAACTAACCCTTTACAATCATATATATCTCATATATATAGGCTGATTAGGATCTTCTGGCTTTAGCCTTCACATGCTTTCTTGTTCTTGTCTTGTTGTAACTTCTTTTTCTTTGCTGGTGTTGCGCTGTCCTTCTTCGAAACCGTTTTCTATTTCTTTCCTTGCTCCACTGTCCAGCTCCTTTATGGCTTGCACAACTTGTGTTTGACCAAAATTGGGACTGTAGTCTTCCTTGCACAACTTCTAACCAAAAATGAAGTGCCCAACACACTTGGAGTGTTGATTTTAGGATTTTAAATTTTGGAAGTGAACTTAGCTTTGCTGATATAGTCAAAACCCCAATCGTGAAAAAAATGACTAAGTACTATATAATATTTGTGGTTTAATTTATCTTTTTTCAAAACAAAAATTGGGGAATTTCTATTAATATAAAGGTTGTAGCATATGCTCACAACATAATTACATACAAGTGGATTCATGCCTAAATTTTGCATATAAAAAAAGTATCTAGTAGTATATATTCGATAGAAGGATCCTAAAATCCTATAGACTTAAAAAACCTTATTTAATTAAAGGTCATAAGGTGATTCACCTAGTTTTTTCCTCCTTTCCTCCAATCGGTGCATCCATATCTTCATTTGTCAACAACAATATTGCTTTCCCTTCCACCAGTTTCGAATGACCCTGGACTTCAATTTCCACTTCTAGCTGAGCAAGGGATCCGTTGATTGAATGAGCCATAGTGTGACATTTGACATTCTGCTTGAATGCTAAATGAACCAAGAGGTGGCATAGTTCAAGAATTTCATTTTCCAAAGTAGTAATGTGTTTTTTCTAGTGTAGAAGGATACCTATAATAATATCCACCTTAAGATTGGATCTTTTTGTCTATACTATAATCTATTTAGAGTGTGATTGTAGAGTGATTCCCTATTTATTGATGGAGTCATCATGCCTCTACAAGACTTTCTTGGTCTCCCTAAGCTCTTTGTATTCCATGGTTTCGTCTTTAATGGTCTGGGCATAACTTATACACAAGATTCCCTTGAACTCAAAAAGATTAACCTATGATGTAGATTCAATCCAAAATGAACCAAACTTTCTTTGGGGCTGACTTGATGAAAACCATATCGTCCCATTTCTAATCTTGTCAAAGCCTCAACAACTAAATAACCAAAAAACCAACTACTATTCACTTTCCACACACATATTACCTGTAATACGTGTAAATTCTAACCTTGTACAATATCTATTGCAAATTGATATTCAGAAAAATATAACACATACCCAACAATACGACTATGCTTTTGTTCTTGAACTCCAAGGAGGAACCATAATGCTTCAAACCGAGGGGACCAGTTCCACTGGATTCCATTTAGCAGAGATGCCACCATTAATAGAGGATGAATATATAAGTGATCTAAAATATGGACATTACCTTCTAGCATCCAAATAAAGCTGAATCGACTGCACCAAAACTCATAAAAAATTATCCCAATCATATTCCCACCTTGATTACACCATGCCAAGGATTATAATTCCTTAAGCTACGTGGAATGTTATTCAATCATGTGATGAGAGTGGAGATGTATCATTACTTTAGTCCTTACATCATAGAAGGATAGTGAAATGCAACTCTCCATATGCCATATTAATGGGATGATACATGGATTGTTCATTACTTAATTAGGGAATCAATTGTGTATATTCCTTGGCGTCGATACAAATAACCCCACAATTTTCCTAATGGTTAGGTTCTCTTGGTGATCCACCACTGTATTGTTTTCATGCAATATGTGGAAACGAGTTGCTTTTCAAATGATTCGTTAGTGTGCCTAATTCTTTCAAAAATTGATGCCAACCATAAATCAAACAAAGATAAATCAATAAGAATATACTTAATAACTATTTTGGAATACCCTATCACTATGAGGCTTGGAAGATTGAGAGTTTTGGCTAGATTTAACCCTTGCAATAACACATAATCATCAACCACATTATTATAAGAGATATAGAGACTCTATGCATAGGTATATACTATTTTCCCTCTAGGGTTATAAATAACCCCTCCCACACATTCCACCCCATCTCTTCACTTTAAATTTGAAGGACATGGGGGTGGGATTTGATCCATTTATGTGTGCACTAGTCATGAGACCATGTTTAATATAACCTCTTTGGGTACAACCACATGTTTGACCACTACCTCAAGGTGACTCCAATATTTCTGGTTTAATTCATCACATGTCAAAACCACATTTTTTTTATGTAAAAACAACAGGAGGTACGCTCCTAAGTCATTTTCCAAAGACCATACTCTAAAATGGAACATTAATGAAAAATATGGCATGTTTGCGACATAACAACAAAGAAAAAGGATGATCATAGGTAATCCACAAATACCCATGGAACTCTATAGGTGTGTCCATGAAATCAATGGTCCTGTCAAAGCTAAGAAAAGTGGCCATGGTTTCATGAGAACACATGTTTAAAAACTCAATAACAACTTCAAATAAAGTGGAGACCCCAAGAATACCTAAAAAACACATATTCAAGGAATAAGTTATCAAGTGTCATGCTTTGTTGCCTCTCCGATAGCCTGTAAAAGAAATCACTTTCCTCCATGTTATTCATCTCCATATTATGCAAAGTTATGCTCCTGGTTTGTTGATTCATTCATATCTTATGAGTATTCTTATAATGAAATATTACCCTCCCTCAATCCCTTTATATTGAATCTCAAGGAAAGAAGGGTTTTGGATTATCATTGCTTTCCACTCGAGAAGTGAACTTTCAAAGAAGAATGAATCGGTCAGAAAATGGGAGAAAATCACCTACAAACATAGACAATTCATGCACTTCGTTATACCAAATCTCTCCTTCATGAGGTGGTCATTCCCACATTCATGCAGAGACATGTCAAAAATTGATTTCAATCCTAAGCTAGAATCATAATGCTTGATTCAATAGTGAGGTATTGATAGGTCATCATGGATATATACTTTGAAGTAAATTTTGATAAATTGATGGTGAAATATATAAATCAAAACCAAGTCTTCAATGTTGTTCCCTAGTATGGTAGTCAAAATATTATGGGAGTAATTTAGTCAGTTCAAAGAAACTAAATACTACTCAATCAAAGGAGGATAGTACCCTATAGAAAAATTTATGTATGAACTATTCCTAATATATCTACAATTTTCAAACATCAACAAGATAATATTTACCTTGATTTAGAGAAAGGGAGAGGAAGTAATGATCCAACCTTGGATAAGTTCCTGAAGTGATCTTATTCTATTTTTTTTCTCTTTAGTAGCAACAACATATTAAACAATTCATATGAGGGATTCACTTCTATACTAGGAATGTGCAAAAAATGTGAATTTGTCATTTTGAAGGTAGACATTAAGTGACAAATGTGTAATTAGAATAGGTAGTATATATCAAAGCATTCAACATATTTAATGTTATTTGTGCATTCAAAAGGGTATGAATATAATAATAACCATCCAATAATGGAATCATAATGTTGTTTGGATACAACATTTTGTCTTGTTAGGAAGACTACTTCTTGACCCTTAACTCTTAAATCCATCATAATATATATCCTTTGAAGATATACCATATACATAAACTTAATTTACATAACATACCTATAATGCTTAACACCTTGATTCCAAACCCTTAACCATACACCTATAACCCTTGATCCTTAACCTGGAACTCTTAACCATACACCCATAACCCTTAATCATTGACCCAAAACCCTTATCCATCACACTATTAATATCCTTGAACATGACAATACATCCCCAAACCTTAAATTTTATTATTAATCTTAAACTCAAAACACATACACCATAAACCTTAACTTTATACCTTTCTACTATTAATGTAATTAACCCTAAACCCTTAAACTTAACTTTCATTTGCATATTCTTCATGCACAACCCTTAAAAATTAGTTGTTATTGTTGGCACCCTAAGGTTTTGGCAAGACCACAAGTCGACATTGTGCATGTGCCACGAGTTTGCACCACACAATGTCAAGATTCGATGCTTGCACCAACCTGTGTTCTATTGCACACACTAATCAATTTTGTACTACATGCAAGGGCTTGTAAATTTTGCATGTATGCCAAATCATAAAAGATATTTGGTAATTATTGTAGTTGTTTTTGTAACAACCTGAATAGTCATGGTCAAGGTTATGGGTGAGCTATAAAGTTTGTTATGATTTCCATGCTCAATTAGAGATAAAAGGAATGCATGCATATATGTAAGGGTTGGGTTTTTGGTTAAACTACTTGTTCATTATTATGTTGGCTTCTATGAGTTAGGGTTTTAGTTAAGCATTGGTTCAATTCTCCTTATTTTTTACTTCACTAGTTTCTTAGGAGTTGTTACGTGAATATGAGAGAGAAAGTAGATCGATATCTAAGCATAGTGTCGGTCTTTGTTTCCCACTGAATGCACTCTGATAAGTCTATGACTCTTTGTGTATTTAAATGTATCTGAATGAATTTGAGATTAAGGAATGAGGCATGAAGCACCTTTGCCTCTGAATATTATGGCTTATAGTATGAATGTATGCTTGTTATGTATTATTCTGCACAACACTCATATGGATGTGAAATGATTGCATGGGTTTGATTTGGATGTCTCCTTCCTAAAATATTCCTTCAGGGTTTGATTTGGATGTCTCCTTCCTAAAATATTCCTTCATGAGTTGCACTCATCTTTGGTCTCTATGATTCTCATGGCGTCTTGAGCGAGACCTTCTTTAGTCCTTAAAGATTGAATATGTTGACACCTATGGGGTGTTTTTTGGTAAATCCTTTTGAACCATGGGTATGAAACCCTTAACCAACAATTAGTTGTGTTGTTGGGACCTGAGGACTTTGTGCTACATGTCGGAGTAGGGACATGACATGGAAACCTTCCAAGGAATAGATAGAATAATGGATTTCTGAGAAAGAAGATGAGTTCACATGACAGGAGACTAGAAACCTACAAATAAACCTCAAGTGATGGAAACAAAAGTATCTATACTTAGATTTGCATGAAATTTTATTTGCTAAATTTCCTTGTTTGTTGCATGAATGGATAAAGAGGCAAACATAGATTAACTTTGTGTGGAGAGATCAAGAACGATTAGTTTGGGACCAAGAAAGCCTAACTTGGTTGAGATATTTGAATACAAAATGGACTAGAGCTATATATTTTTGTTTCGAACGAGTTAGGGAGGGGTATATTTTTGAGTTTGTGATTGAATGTAGCGAATCATTCAGTAGTGTTGAAAGAACATTTGTAGCTGGCCCTAGAAGAATTCTACTAGAATAAATCCCACTATGGATCAATATTTTGTTCATGGAGAAGGGGATAATGTGCATGGGGCTCGATAGGATTATAGAATAAACCCCCCATGCATAGGGGTGATGAAAAGAAGGGGGAAGAAGAAAATATGAATGAAAGAGTGGATCCATTAGAAGGGATCTAGAAGAAGATAAGATGAAGTGAGAAAATAATGGATCCTAAAGAAAGGAGAAGAAAGAGAGTCGAGAGATATGCAAGGAGAAGAGATAATTGAGAAGAGAAACATAGAAGAGAGAAAAAGGGATGGAATCCATGTAACAATATCTGATATGAAGAGAAGATGATTCACACCAAAAGGATGTGTGGGAGAAAGAGATGTGCTAGAGAGAAATGCAGGAGATGAAAGGTCGTTGAAGAGACATGATGTTCAGAATGAGGTATCAAGAGAAGATATCAGATATATTGGTAGTAAATTTGAAGAGAGTGAGGTCCAATCCCATTGGTTGATAATATATGTGGTTGATATAGAGGAAAATGAGGTGTATAGTAGTCACATTGATGACACATAAAATAGTGAGGAAGGCACCCTCCCAGAGAGTGAAGAGATATGGGATGTTATAAGGAGGCTTGCGTGGATCGAGATAGGAATCTCTAATGGATCCACCACTAAAGAAGAATATATAGTATGGAGCAACCCCCCCTTTGAAAAACCTCCCTTGCACCCTTTTAACCAAGAATAAATAGTTGAAGAAGAAAGTATAGAGGTGAGAAAAATAAACAAAGAAACTTCAAATGTAAGAGAAGAAGAAAGTGCAAGTGGAGTAAAACATGAAGCTGGAGAAACTTTGTCGAAAACATTATCAGTACCAATATTAGTAAGTAGCAACCACTTAGGAAGAACAAGTTTCAATTTGAAGGTGGCCAATCAAGATTCGACCCTTATACTTCCTGCATTCCATGGGACATGAAGAGATGATGTAGAGCAACACTAAATTACATGTGAATCAATTTGGTCTATGAAGTGGATCATAGGCGAAGCATACAAGATCGCGCAAGTAGAAACCACCTTCATAGGAAGAGCTTTGACGTGGTACATGAAATATAAATCTATCACGCTAGTGGGACATGCAAGGATCCTCATATATAAAAATACCTCTCTACTTAGATAGTTTCCAAAGATGAAGTCAGAGTCACAATGTATCACTGAGATCAACAAGATTAAGAAAAAGTTGGAGAAAGTGTGTGGGATTATTATTGATGCTTTAAAATCATGTTGGACATACTAGCATTTTAGTTCGAAGATGTCTAATATAGAGAGTGGTATAAAAGTCTTATAATAAACCACTCTCTATTTTAGACATCTTAAAGGTCACCACTCAGTCAAAAGCTATGGAAATCAAAATATACTTAGAGTCTATGTAACATCCCCACTATAATCCCAAATTTAATTAATGCATAATGTAGATATGAATATGGCTATGGCCAAATGATGTAATATGCAAAATGTATTTTTGATTTTAATAAAATAATGTGATACCAGTTGTTGGGAATATGGATAGAGATGGGGGTTGATTAATTCACAAGAGAGGGATATTCCTAGTGAGTGTCTAAGAGGGCCCCAAGGGGGGGGGATTAGTTGTGGATATTAATTCTAACCCATATTTATGAATTTTATTATCTTTTGGGTTAGCCATCTAATTTTGACTTGAGTGTATGAGAACCCAATCATTGAATACCTGTCAGAGGGTGGGTGTAGAAGTCACATCCCATAGTTATTGGAAGCATGGGGGATAAAGTAAAATCAACATTGGGAAGAGTGTGAAGTCAAATTTCTTGGGAAAATAAAGGAAATTCATATGGGAAGATTAGGTATATTCTTAAATTCAGTCTTGGCATGAGCAACAAGGGGAGAGTATGGAAAAAAAACACCAAATATAGAGCATGAAGGATGAGTGGATTATGGAGCACAATGGAGTGTTTTGGAGTTGGAAATTGAAGATCCAGGTCGTCAGGCCTAAAGTGTGAACTCCTAGATGAGTTGCACTGCAAAAACAAGTGTTTGTTGTTGTTTTCCTAGTAGTTTTCTTAGCAGTGAGTTCCCTTGAGTTCCTAGCAGAGCGATTCCTAGTTACATGTTCCTAAGAGACCTTAATAAATGGATGGGACACCCAATGGACTGAAAGTAGTGAAGGGGTACATTTCTTGGGTTGGACGGGTTAAGAGGAAGAGAGCTGGAGGAAATTTGGGATAGTTGTAGGAGATTACCAGTAGGTTGTGGGTTATTGAGTTGTGAGTGGACTGTGAAAGACACACTTATTTTGTGGATTCCTAGCCCCAATTTAGGGGTGACTTGTTGTTGAGATATCGAACATCAAGTCTATGTTTGGGTGGAATTTCCTTCCCAAGCAGTTGGTTGTACAAACTTTCTTTTAAAAAGATAAGTGTTTTTCTGTTTTTTTGAGTTTTCTTATGAGTTCATGGTTGTGCATTTTACTCTGTGAATGAGAATGGTTTGTGCTGTTATAGATGATTTATTAGCTACATTCATGTGCATTTATGATGTTTTTGGTGCATTTAATTATGGGAATTAGAATCTAGTTAAATATGTGCATAATTTGTATTTGGTAAGCTACATGAAAAGAATTACGAAGAATTTTTTTCATATTATGTGTATTTCACATAGTAATGTTCCTTAGTTAAGCTGGGGAACATTACAAACTATGTTAGGAGGAGGTGAGACATCAACATGTTTGGTGCAAGTATAGTCTCAACTGGTGAACCTCACCATGAAATTACATGATATGGCTAAGACAAAGGCGGGGCACAAAAATATTTTGTGTACCAAGATTTGCATAGAAGGCCATAACTGGAATGAGTGCCCTCTATTGGGAAGCTATACTACGAGGGTGTTCCAAACCCATTTCCCATTGAACCAAAAGAAAAATGGTGTGATATTTTTCAATAATGGGGCCATGTACCTCCCCGTTTTCCAACACTACAAAAGTATTAGACGACTACTCACATGCCCTTTTGTGAGTTCTGTAAGTTGATGGGCCATGATGTAAATAGTTTATGGTTAGTGTAGCTGATGAAGGAAAAAACTACAGATGCGTACCATGTCTAAGAAAAGATGGAGGGTGGAGACCACATATGCTTAAACCACAAATATTTTCAAGAAGGCCCACAAGGAGGATATAGTAGAGGAAAAGGAATATGATATGGGGGATGTAGACCCCCTACTTGTTTCAATTATGGTGAAACATGCCATTTGTCATGGTTCTGTACCAAGCCCCATGTGATGTGTGCGCACTACAATAGCACATAACATGTAACAAAGGATTTCCTAGAGTTAGTGGCAAAATGGGAAGAGAAAAGGGGGCACTGTAACATGGTGAATATTGAGACGCACAAGGAGAAAAAATTGAAGGAACCAACATATGTACTGATTGTAACCCAAGGAGGAATCCATATGGGAGTTGATGGGTAAACCAATGTTGGTGTGGTCCCCCATTAAACTCAGGCTTTCCAACCAATACAAATTTTATCCCATTGGTAGGCTGGAGCAAGTTGAAGTGAACATCGATGGGGTAAAAACTATAGAAGACTTTGAAGTTATCGAGATTATGGTTGACTCAAATCCCTATCCATCTCCACTTGGTATTGAATGGGAGTTTGATAACAATGTCATACTAAATCTAAATCAGCGATAGATGTCCTTTGTGACAAACACCTTGTATGCCATTGCACCATTGGATCCAAATGAGGGTGACAATTATAGTGAGCCTGTAAATGAAAATGTAGAGAGCTAAATCATCAAGAAATATACAACATCATAGGATGCAAGGATGACCATATGAATCCAGAAGCCAATGGTGAACTAAGATGGAGGAGTGTCTATTCATATGATACAAATTTTGAGGATGCAATGAAAATATGGCAGGATAAGTTGTATGAGGTATACTACTACATATGGGCGGATTATTCCATGAAATTTTTCCACGTTTCCATTACTTTCATCTTTTTTTTTTTTTTTTTTTTTTT